>JABUQX010055714.1:0-15000 GCA_015478945.1 Trachelipus rathkii
AGAGAGATTAATTTATGCCATCTGCTGTAGTCTCTTCTTCTATATGATGTCATTATGTTTCTTTCTCTAGCTATTCTCATTACCCCCGTCTTCTCCGTGTTCATCTTCCTACCGATTTCTCCCATTTGGGCATCCATCTGTTCAACATTTCCTGCAGGTCCGCTCACTCGCCTGCTATCAATGCTGCGCAGCATCTGCGTATAGTAGTGGTGTTCTCCTTGTCCACTCTGGTCGCTACAATATTCTCCTTCAGTCGCGTAATCCATGTAATACTATATGAATAGGCAAAGGGAAGAGAGCTCACTGCCCTGATCTCACTTCTGAGAACTCAATCCTCAAATCCATCCTTCTTCTTTTACTTCTCCCCTTATCTTATTTCTTATATTTCTTGTACTGCAGAATGTACTTTTTATTGCTCTTTTAATTTTGAAAGACGTTTCATACTCTTGTTCGTCCAGTGCTCGCTATAGCTTTTCCCTATCAATCTTATAAAAGCTTTTCACAGTCCACAAAACGGCCACATCTGCTCCTTTATTCCCATTCTATTGTTTTTTCTATCATCATTTTTATGTAGAAGGATTGGTTCTCCATTGTACTTTCCCGCCTCATGAAGCCATATTGCAACTTCCCAGTTTTATCTTCACTTTGGAGATTCTCGGTCTTCTTCCAATATCTTCTCGTATATTTTGCTGTGCAACATTCAAGTAAAGCTATCCTCAGTAAAGTGTTGAAATTCTTTTTTTCTCCTTTCTTATATATACGGTAAATCACCACCGCTCTGCTCCATTCGTCCGGTATTTTCTCTTTGTCCATGCCTCATTCAGTTGTTCTAGTAGCCATACTTCCGCTCCTTCTCCCGTCTTGCATAATTCAGCATTCAGTCAATCGGTTCCTGGGCTTTTTCCATTTCTTCGTTTCTTAGCGTTTTAATTGCCTCTCTTATTTCTTCCAGCAATATCCCCTCTGTCCTTTCTCCTTCCCTCGCACCACCGCTCCGTGTCCCTCTCCATCTGCACCTCCTCAACCTTAAATCTCAACAATTCTCAAAGTATTCTCTCCATTTTTCCAAGCACCTCCTCTCCCCTACCGAAGACGTTTCTCCTCGCTATGTCATTATGACGTGCGTTTTCGGTTCTTTCGAGGTTCTCATACTTTTAGCCAATCCATAGATTAATTTTTTTGTTCCCATCATGTTCTCCTTCAGTTCCGACCCTATTTTTACGTATGATTGCTTCATACTCCTTCTTTTTATCCTTTCTGCAATGTTTCTGGCTTCACCATAATCCAATCTATTTTCTTCAGTTTTTACTTTCATCCATTTCCTGTATGCCTTATTCTTATCAGTTATGGCAGCATTCACTTCATCGTTCTCCCTCTACTTATTCTCTTTCTGCCCAGTAACTCTTATGCTGTCCCATCATATTATTGCCTTAAATTTATTCCATTTTTCATCTATTGGTTTCTCTCTATTTCTACTTGCACGCTTCCTTGTTTTAAGGTCTTCATCAAAATATTTTTTCCGCTTCGTTGCCTGGTCCTTTAGTTCTTCTAGCAAATATCGTCTTTTTAATTAATTTCCTCGGCTTATCTCGTCTTCTCCATCCTCAGTATCCAATTACATCGGCTGTGGTCCGATCGCAAGGAATATCGGTTCGGTAGGCTCTTCCCGTGCCATAAATATATTCTTTTATTGGTCAAACTAATCTATCCATTGACTTTTTCTAAGTATCATTTCTAAAATCACACACTCCATCTTATTATACCAGGTCCAACTGGTTTTTTACTTTTTTCATGTTGGAAGCATGGTGTTTCATTAAAGTTAATCGTTTTCTCATGTGCATAAATTCTATCATGCAGTTTCCCCTTCTCTGTTCCTGTCTCCCACTCGCGAAGAACCCGCCAATTGACTCTCTCGCTCTTCCCCGCTCTTCTAGTTCCAGATATGTGCATGTTTCAAGGTCCCTCCAATTATGATCTTGGGTCGTGCTGCCTGCGCAATGGCCATGCGGTACAGGCAGTTGAAGTCTTCGTCGTAGAATGCTCTGCTACATGTCGCTTTTCTTCCTTGGTCTTGTCCGGCTAAATGGGTTGGGGCGTGAGATGCTTGAATTAACTGTTATCTTCTCCTCTGAGCCTTCATGAGGAGTCGCATTATTCTTTCATTGTATCAGTTCGTTTCTGTATATTCTTGGTAAGATATCCGGTTCACTAAGATTCGCCAACAGGCCGTGTCTTTTTTCTTACTGCAATCTTATATATCAGTACAATGTCTTCATGTATTTCTCCTAGTACCTCCTCCCTCTTAATCTCGTTCACACATTCCCATCACGTGTCAATATTCTCTCCTTCATTAAAGTCTCGCAATCTCCTCATCCTTAACCGTCTCAGCGGTACTCACGTTTTGAATTGTGCAAATCCTTAGTACAAATCCTTATTTCTTAGTCCAATTTCTCGCCGGGTTCGTCAACCTTGGGTCAGTCCTGTTCCGAGGCATCACATTGGGTTCTTGAACAACTGGGATTTCGGGTAGACACAAGTCTTGCTGGGCCTATATTATAGTATATATATATATATATAGTATATATATATAGTTATATATATATATATATATATATATATAAGTGATTATAAAGTATTTTATATATATATATATATTATATATATATATATATATATATATATATATAGTATATAATATTATAATATATAATAATATATATATATGATGTGGAAAAGAAATGTAGAAACTTACCCACAATAGGAACAGAAGGGAAATTCAACTTTTCTGAGGAGGTCAAAAAAGTTTAATTTCCTTTCGTTCCTATTGTGGATTAGTCTACTTTGATATTCCACCCATCATATATATTTTAAAAAATATATATTTTATAGAAAGGCCTGGTATTATCAAAAAGGGTCACGCACCTGAAAAGTTTGGGAAACTGGTTTGGCGCTACCTACCTTGCACAAATGTCAATATTTAATTTGTTGCAGAAATTCTGATTCTCTCCATCACTTTAATGGGTAAAAGCTCTTGAAAAAGGAGATTTTGGGGGAGAATATACACTGAGATAAATGTATGTTTAAATTAAATATAAAAATTTTATTTTAAAAAATGTTTTATTTGAAAATATAATATTTATATTTTTAATTTAAACATAAATTTCTCTCAGTTTATGTCTGAACAAAACTTAAAAGTTTTCAATTCGTAATGCTGAAAATTATGTCTTGAAGAGATGTAAGATGCTCTGATAAAGCTAAAAAATGACTTTTAAGGGCAAAAGGGGTTGCTTTGATTCTGGCTGTGGACCTTTTTTGGGTTTTAGCCCCAAACCTGAAATTACCATAATTTTCTGAATATTTTGGCAATTTTGACCAAATAAAAAGCCAATTTGCAGCTGTTTCTGACCATTAAAATGTCGATTTTAAATGAATGAGTCAAAGGAGATTTTACTCTCGATCAGCGGAATTCGAACATTGGACTCCGCGTCGCAGAGTTAACAATAACCAGATGCTCTAACCACTAGGCCATCCACGTCCCCAAAAAAGAACGTTTCAAGCGTACTTTTTAAAGCTCCCGGTTTTCTCATCCCATAATTGCTGAGTACTCAAAGGTCTGGCCCCCAAATCTTTGCCTTAATTGATTTACTTTGTATCTTCATTTTTGGAAAAACGTTGTTTTTGACCTTTAAAAGCTCACGTCCTTCAATTTTTGTTGAAATGATTTAAAACTTGAACTATATGCTAAGAATAGTCATTTACCAAACAAATGACTAAAGCCATTTCTGATTTTTGAAACCTGATCCTAACAATGATCTAATTCCGAACCCAACTTTTTTTTATCATAAAAATAAAAAATTGCGATAATTTTTTTTTCTGGTCATCAGACCAACATTAAATTTTCAGGGCTTCGGTACAGTTGAGGAAGATACACATTTATTTTTAATATTTTTTTTTTGGTTTGTGTGTGTGTGCGCAACAGTTTTGCCTCTGGGCCTGAAACAAACTTTGACAAAAAAAAATTTGAAAATTTAAAAAAAAAAAAAAAAATTTAAATAAAGAACAAAATTATCAAAATAAAACAGGTGTATCTCCTCCCTAACTATTAAATACCATCAAAATTTAAAATTAATTTGATGAACTGAAGAAAAGTATCGCAATTTTTCACTTTTTTTTCCCCAAAATTTTCTTTTGAAAAAGAAAAGAAAAATTTGCAATAATTTTTTTTTCTAATAAAAAAACTAACAGAATACAATTGGAGAAAGATCTAAGTGTTTGCGTTTCAAAATTAGTTAAAGTTAGTATACAAGTCATATATAAGTTAGTATATAAGTTAGATAAAGATACTGAGATGGAGTCATCTCTTTGATTTAAAGTTTATTTTGAAAATTTTTAAATAAAATTTAGAATAAATATTATTTTCTTTTCTTTATTTTTCTGGTCATCAGTATAAATATTTTACGCCTCGCGACCTCCCTTGAATTGCTTGGCACCCCCCCCCCATAGGTCGCTACCAACAGTTTGTAAAACAGTGTTTTAAATCATTTCATTTAAAGCAGCACAATTTTTTCATGTCTTAACTCAAATGAAAAACCATTGTTTTTATGGATTTAAAGTTTTTAAATAATAAATAAGTAATAATAAAACAATTCTTATACACTAAAGTCTACATAATCCTATAAAACAAAGGATCTTAGAGTAAATACATCATTAATATGAAATTTTAAAACCATACCTTTATCAGGCTCAATCAATATTCGACCTTTTTTTCTTTTATATATATATATATATATATAATATATTATATATATTTTATATATATATATATATATATATATATATATATATATATAATATATATATATATATATATATATATATATATATATATATATATATATATATATATATATATATATTATATACATATTATTTTGATTTTATAATAATTTAGTTTGCCTTTTAAAAAGAATTATAGAAAATGGTTTTATCTCACAGCTTACACAAAGGCTGAAATATATATTGCATATTGTACTTTTTAAATTAAGTTTGTATTCATAAATTGATATTAAACATAATGTATATTCAAAGAAATGATTATATAGTATTTATTTTATGCTATAAAGTATCTTTTTATATAAAATGATTAAGTAAAATTGTATTATACTTTGTTTTAAACATTTTTGTAAAACAATATAAAAGTTAACGCAAAAAAATATCTGTTTTAAATTACGTATTTCTATTTTAACTTTTTTTCATTATCGGACCAAAAGAGGAGTTTGCTTTTAAGCTCTTTACTTGCATTTAACATTGTAATATATATTTAAAATAATGTAAAATTTTGTGTATTATAATGTTTTGTATCATTTTTCACCATATTATGTATATTAATTATTAAAAATAGCTTGCTTTTTAATGAAATCTGAAACGTGATTTGCTCGCCTTAAATATTCCCTACTTTCTCACCTACAATTTTTGGAAAAATTGTTTAGAGCGAAAATCGCATGTTTGCAGGAAGTTATATGACAAAGTTGAAAATACTGTAATTAAAGTTTAGCTTTAGGTGTGAGAAGTTCCCAAATATAGTTGAAAGCGTTTTTCAATAAAATTCTCGATTCAAGCCAAAAACCAGAGTTTTATTATGCTACGAGAGAGAGACTTTAAGAGAACTACTACAGGAAAGATTGAAGCGGAGAAATAAACAACAGCAGAAGAAGAGATAACTACAAGCCCTCCTCAACAACTACAAGACCTGTCAGTCGGGGAAGAAGAAGAAGAAGAAAAACTCCCAGTACACCCACTTTGGCCCACAAAGAGGCCGAGTTTTCCCTCCGGCCAACAAAAAGGCTGAGCATTGCCGCCTATAAAGAGGCCGAGCTCTTCCACCTGCAAAAAGACCGAGCTTTTTCGCTTACAGAGAGGACGAGCTCTTCCTCCTACACATACTATATAGAGGCCGAGCTCTTCCACCTGCAAAAAGACCGAGCTTTTTCGCTTACAGAGAGGACGAGCTCTTCCTCCTACACATACTATATAGAGGCCGAGCTCTTCCGCCTGCAAAGAGGCTGAACTCTCCTCCTGCCTACAAAGAGGCAGACCACCTCCTCCGGCCACTACAGAATTGGTCTCTTCCCCCGAACTACAAAATTGGTGATCCTAGAAGTTGAGCACCACCTCTCTTCAGCAGCAGTTCCTGGCAATCAGAAGTCTCTCTCCTACGGTGCCGCAAGCAGCAGTCTCTCTTGTACGGTGCCAGAACCAGAGGTCTATCTCCTAAGGTAGCACAAGCAGACGACCACCCGCTACAGACGCACGAAGACTACCCCTACTGAGGTAGAAAAAGATGCCTTCTGACTGCGAACAACAGCAGCCCCCACCAGAAGAAGGTGACCATCGCCGGAATCCAGGTAAAACTTCCCGTGTTTTCTGAGACTTCCGTTCCAGCCTAGTTCAGAGTCTTAGAGGCACAGTTTCACCTTGGAAAAATTACTTCGGAGAAGAAATACTTCCACGCTCTCTCCAAACTCCCAACAGATGTCGTGGATCGTATCTCCTCTGCTGAAGACAGCAGTCATTACCATCTATGAGAAGAGCAAAACTGAATTATTCAACGAATTTATGTCTAAACAGGCTTACAGTTGCAAGCTTTCCATTCATCTGCGAGAAATGCTTCGTTATGGTACCAAATTGAAAATCGGAGAAGACATCATCCGAATGCAGTTCTTGAAGACTCTTCCAACCAACATTCGACCAACTGTAGCTGGGCAAACAGCACTTAGCCTTTGAGCAAATTGAAGAGCTAGCTAACGACCTAGTTGTTGTGGTATCATCAGCTCCTGTTATGGCAGTGTCCTCAGCCACGACTACATATGCAGCTACTTCAGCAGCAGCAGCAACAACAACAGCAACGACATCACTATCAGCTACAGAGATACCTCCAGGACTTCGTCCATATAGTCAGAACCAAAAAACCCACGTCTGCAGAGCTCACGTTGACTTCGCCCAACAGGCAAAGACATGCAGGCCATGGTGCAAGTGGGCGAATAATTTTGACGCTTAGGTGCAGCCTTCGTCTCAACCCTCTTCTAGAGCTTCTTCTCCCGCCCCAACGGAAAACTAGAAGAACGAGCTGATTGCAGCTCTATAATCAGTTTGGAACTAACTATCAACATCACAAAATTCGGAGCAGATACTCTCTTCTTGCTGGACACCGGCGCCTCCGTCTCGAGCCTACCTACTTCAATGGTAGCCAACATGTCCCTATTTGCAACTAATATTAATTGTTCCCCAGTCAATGGTTGCCTATCAAATGTCATGGTGAAATAGCGACATATATAACAATCAAGAAGCTTCGTCAAGAACTTAATTGGACTTTCATCGTAGCTGACATCGCGTTGCAGATATTGGGTATCGACATTCAACATCATCACAACTTAATCATCTATTGTGGGAAGAAAACTCTCCAAGACACAAATACTTCTCCTATAGCACCTCTTCAGGTCTCTTCCACAGAAGTTCCTTCCTAACAAATCAACGCTAACATTGGAGACTCTAGCATCTCATCTTTGTTTCAGAAGTTTCCTTTGTTAGCTTCACCCATGAACTTGCCGAACATCAAGTTTAATCCACAAGGACCTGTTCCCTACATAGGGACTGGAGATTCTCCTCCAGTGTTTGCTAGACCTCGCCGTCTTGCAGAAGATAAACTAAAAGCAGCAAAAGCGGAATTCGACACTCTTTTGAAGAATGAAATGTTCAGACCTTCCAAGCCTTCTTGGGCTTCTTCTTTCCATCTGGTGCCAAAGAAAACCCCAGGAACCTAGAGGCCTTGTGGTGATTACAGATTTTTGAATGCCATTACAAAAAGGGATGGATACAAACTTCCTCACATTCAAAGTTTCTTACGACGCTCATATGGATCAGCTATCTTCAGGCAAATATACCTTCAGAGGGCATATCATCAAATTCCAATACGACCGAAGGACATCGAAAAGACAGCCGTTACAACTCCTTTCTGCCTGTTTGAATACGTTTCTCTGCCGTTTGGTTTAAAAAATGCTGGCTCTACATTTCAACGCATAATGGACTCCATTTTTCGACATCCCCCGTGTATTTACGTCTACCTAGATGACTTGGTAATTTTTTCATCAACTCCAGAACAACAGGAAGAACATCTCAGTGCAGTTTTCCAGCTTCTTAAGAGAAATTTTTCAAAATCTCTTTAGAAAAAATGTGAATTTTTCATCTCTCAACTGTTTGGGATATCATATTTCTTCAGAAGGACTTTCTCCTCCAGAAAGATGTCCGAAATCTCCAAGACATGGACTCGAGATTCAGCAGCTCTTAGAGTTTCTTGGGAATGATTGGATACTACCACCGTTTTATCCCTTGTTTTGCAGAACTCGTCTTTCCTTTGTCAAGAAAAGCAAAACAATATCCAACAGATAAGTCCTTCACATGGACTACAGAAGAAGAGGATGCCTTTGGTGAAATCAAGAATCAGCTTCGAAACGCCACAACTCTTCCATTTTCTTTGTCGGATGTTACCCATCTTCAACTTGTAACGGATAGTAGACAGACTTCTATAGGAGCAGCCCTTCATCAGATAGTTGATGGACAGCCAGTACCTATAGATTTCTTTAGCAAAAAGCTATCAGAACAGCAACGAAAATACTCAGCTTTCAACCGTGAACTTCTAGCAGCCTAGTGTTCTGTTCTTCATTTCAAGCATATGTTAGTAGGAAGGAATGTCATCTTTTGCACTGATCACAAACCTCTCGTCTTGGCTAACGACAGTAGAAATCAAACAGAAAGTGATCGGCAGCAGCGTCATCTTTCTATCTTAACAAGATGTGTCTCTTCAATGACCTACCTTAGAGGTACAGATAACATTGTGGCTGATGCCTTTTCCCGGATATCATGGGTAACAGTAGATGCCTTTCATTTACCTGCCATCATCCGCCTTCAATCAACGAATGAAGAAACTACCACTTTTCGGCCTCGTCTTCATCCTTACCCTCTACAAGATAATCTTCAAGTATGGTGTGATACTTATCAGCTTTTCCACGACCATTTTGCCAAAACCTTGTCGTGAACAGATTTTCAAAAATTTTCATTAGATACATCATCCTAGAGTTAAGGCTTCTCTGCGTCTTATTTTTGGCCTAACATAGATCGTGACATCAGAATTTGGCTAGCTCTTGTCAGCAGTGCCAACTTTGAAAGATTCAACGTTATACTAAATCACCTATTGCTCCCATGGAAATCCAGTCACAACATTTTGAAACAATACATATCGACATCTTTAGGACCTTTACATCCGTCTTCCTTGAATGATACCTCAGCTCAAGTCTTCAGATATCTACTCACGTGCATTGACAAGAACACTAAGTGAACTGAAGTTATTCCTCTAGTAAATACGACTTCAAAATCCGTCGTGTTTGCTTTCATGCAGTGGATATCAAGATTTGGAATTCCACTCTATGTAATCTCAGATAGAGGACCACAATTAAAAGGTGAATTCTTCACCAAGTTATCACACTTGATTGGATTTCACACGCTCCGGACCAGCTCTTACCACCTTTCAGCAAAGGGCCAAATCGAAAGGTTTCATCGATCACTAAAGACTGCTATCATGGTGCAAAAACAAAACTGGTTACTATCTCTTCCAGCCATCATGCTAAGTCTTCCCTGCATTCCTGATGACTCAAGATTTTCTCCTTTTCAAGCAGTAACCGGAAAAACGCCTCTGTGTCCTTTGGAACTTTTTCAAGCACCTAAAAATAGAGATTTTTGCAACGACTTCATGAGAAAATTTATGGCTTACATGAAACAATTCGATTTTCGACAGATACTACCTCTTTATCCCTCCAGTGCTTCATCATACATTCGTGCCGAGCTTCAAACCTGTACCTATGTCTTTCTCCGTGTCGATCGCATTCAGAAGAGTTTGGAAGCACCTTATTCTGCCCATTACAAGATTCCTCAAAGAATGGATCGCTTATACAAGATACAATTCCTAATGGACGGACGGATGTCCTTTCGATTAGTCGTTTGAAGCCTGCCTTACTCCCTTCGCCTTCTCCTTCGCCTTAGCCTTCGCAGATAGTTTCTTTACCGGTGGGTAATTCGCCTTTCCAGATGGTTCTCTTACCGACGGGTAATTCGCCTTCGCAGATGGTTCCTCAATCGGACGATGATTCGCCGACCCAAACGGTTACGTCATCTACTGACCAGCTTTGGTGTCTCGACGTAATCCAGTTAGAAAAGTGCGTTTTTTATTAATGCATTCATTCAAAAAGTGAATTATGTTAAAACTAGTATTTTCGTCTTAAATTTAATAATAATAATAGTGTTTACAAGTGATTATATATTTAAATAATATTTAGTGATTTTAGTATATAAATTTAAGTGTAAATATATGCTCCACTTCTAGGGGGCGAAGTGAATATAGTAAGTTGCTGAAAATGTTATTTTAAAATATTTCTTTAAGGCGTAATATGTTAGTTTGCCTTTTAAAAATTATTATAGAGAATTGCCCCTCAAGGGTGAATGGCAGGACTCTAAAAAATGTTGCAAATTTTGTAACTGAATTAAATTGGTATTTGTAATTGATCTTAAATGTAACATATATTTTACATGATTTTGTAGCATTTATTTTATTATATAATATTTCTTTTTTAAAAAAGGATCGCACTTTGTTTTAAACATACTTGTAAAAAATATATATAAAAGTTAACGAAAAAATAAGTATTATATAAACTTTTACGTATCTGTATTTTGCTTGTCGGAGAAAGAAATGCACTTTGCCTTTTAAGCTTTTTACTTGTATTTAACATTATGATATATACTAAATAATGTAAATCTTGTCGTATTGTGCATTTGTTTATCCATTTTGGCATTTTTTTTACAATTAACAACACCGCTCACGGGCAGAACCATATTCAAGGAGGGGTGTGCTCATTTACATGCCAACGAATCCTCACCTATAACTGAGATAAAATTTGCCATAAATTTGCCATACCAAAAACGGCATGTGTTGCAGGAGAGTATATAATAAAGTTGAAATATTGTAATTAAAGTTTAACTGCATATGTGCGAAGTTGGTAAATATAATTAAAAACGTTTCTAAATAAAATTATTCTATCCAAATCACCAATGGAGTTTTGTTATACCTACGAGAGAGAAAGAAAGACTTCAAGATAACTACTATAGCGATCAGTGAAGCAGAGTAGCAAGCACCTGCAGAAGAAGAGATAACTACCTGCTATCTACAACTACACAGACTTGTTATTCGGGCAAGAAGAAGAAGAAGAAAAACTCCCCAGCACCCTCTGCCTCCATGCCTACAAAGAGGCTCTCCAGCTCAGGTTAACCCGCTCTGACATACAAAGAAGCCAAGCTTTCCATCAGCCTACAAAGAGGCTTCCCGCTCTGGCTTACAAAGAAGCCGATCCCTTCCTCCCGCAAAGAGGCCTCTGCAAAGAGGCCTAGCTTTTTCGCATGCAAAGAGGCCGAGCGTTTCCGCCTGCAAAGAGTAGCTCTTCCGAATGCAAAGAGGCGAAGCTCTTCCGCCTGCAAAGTGTAGTTCTTCCGAATGCAAAGAGGCCGAGCTCGTTTCTGCCATCAAATCCGGGGAATACAGAATTGGTGACAACACGTGAAGTGGAAGAGAAAAGAAATAACTTTCCCAGCACTCTTGCCACTATAAATCATATATCTCATTATAATATATATATATAAATATATATAATATAGATACTATATTTATCTATATATATAATATATATATATATTAGATATAGTTATATATATATACATATATATATATAATATTATATTATATAGGTAGATACGGTATATATATTTGGCCCTCTTCCCACTGGACTAAAACATATATATTAATTATAATATATATATATATATATAGTATTGATAAATAATAATATATATACCGTATATTATGGATATATATATATATTATGATAATAATATTAAAATATATAGTAATATTTATCTACAGTATATATATATATTAGTAGATATATATATATATATACTTATATAATATCATATTTATATATTATATGATTTATATATATAATATGAAAGTAGTAATATATATATACTAAATTTATATATACTCAATGAAATATATATATATATATATATAGTACCTTATTATATACTATATATATAAATATATATTACTATATATAAATAATAGATATACAGTAGTGAATATAATAATTATATTATGTACTAATTATAAAGATATATAATATTTATATATATATATATATATATATATATATATAAATACAATATATATATATTTATATTTATATATGTAATTATTTATTTATATTATATAATATATCATTATATATATATTATATTAATATAATTATATATATATATATATACTCATACATACATACTATATATTTTTATATGTATACATAAAGATATGACCTATATATTATAATATATATATATATATATATATATATATATATAATATTATATATATATATATATATATATATATATACTATATATATAATATATATAGTATATATATAATAATTATACATAAATTAAAAGTCTCCCACATAACTGCAGGTGGTGTCAGTTGCAGATCTGGAATGCTGTTGGCTTATTTGCTTTGTTCACCATTAATTTTTCAACCCTTGAGAACTAATCCATGAACTATTCTTCTCCAAGTGACCCTATCACGCGTTCATCTATTTCCGTCATCTATACTAATCCTCTTTAAAATATTAATAGCTCCTTTCCTCCATCAACCCACCTCCATTTTGGTTTGCCCCTTTTACCACGTCTCACATCCATAACAGAAACCATTTGAACAAAATATACACTCGAACAATTTCAATTTTTAACCTTCCTTGTTAAATTTCCCTTTTTCCATAATTCCTCTATGGCTCTTAATATCTTTCATCCTCAGTAATCCTATGGTCATTCTCTTCTTTCCTGCCCCCGAAAGCCTCAAAATATTTGTTCCTAAGTATCTAAAAACTGTTTTCTCTGCTAGGCTTTCCTCGTTCACCTTTATGATATCCAACAAACATTAGGAATCGTCTCCTTAGGGTTTTGCACTAATTTTCATCACTTTAATATTAGCTGAATTTAATTTTTAATCCTTTTCCATGGCACAGCTCCGTTCACAGACCCAAAGATCCGTAATAACACGCATTTGTCCTTCGTCATTCAGGCCAAAATAATCAACAACAGAATTGGTACGGCAAAAATGATAAGACGCCTTATCTCCCAAAATATAACCTCATTCAGATTCATATCAGCTCCTTTCCCAATTCTATCCAAATCCCTAACTACACACTATAAAGATATTAAAAACCATGGAGACATAACACACACAACCTTTTCTCAGACCCACTCCTATTTTAAACCATTCCCCTTCCTTCCTGTTAATCCTAACACACCCTCTACTGTTAACGTAAAATGCTTTAATTGTCTTTAATAGCAAACCATTTATTATAACTTTCTAAAAGTTCTCCACAACTTCCCTCCTTGCACTCTATCATATGCCTTTTCAAAATCAAGAACAGATGCAAAATATGTTTTTTCTCTTTTCTGAGAATTTCTCTGCCAGCAATCTCAAGGTCCACACATCCTCGACCATCCGTAAAACCACATTGTTCCTCTCCAATTTGTTTATCTGTAATAACTTTTAACTTTTTTCTATTAAAATTTGTCGCATAATATTTTAGCCTACAACATTCAAATGAACATATTTCTCTATAAATTAGAACACTCCTTTTTGTCCCTCTCTCTTATAAATTGGTACAAGACAGGAATCTTGTCATCTTGTGATACCTCGCAACCGTTCCAAGCAAGACATCGATAATTCTCAATCAGACCTCCACACACAATATTACCTCCCTTTTTTCAATATTTCTATTTGTAGTAGCATCTAACCCAGAAAGATTTTTCCTCCTTTTGACTTTCTTCAAAGCATTCAACCAATTTCAAATCCTTTGTAAATATGCCCTACATTTATATTCTAAAACTCTTCCAAACCGTGAGATGATTTCTGCTTTAGTCAAATTTTGTCTTCCTTTCTTCTCCTTTTCTACATCTTCTAGCATTTAGTAGTATTCCTTAAAATGCTATCTCCATCTCTCCTCCAGCTCTCTATCATCCTGAACTACAATTCCCAATTCCAAATAGTCCTTTACTCCAATTAAATACACCCTTACTCCCTTATTTCCGAATCTTGGTTTAATCTTCCTTCAAAAATAGTTTTATCTTCTTCCCTGATAGTTGCAACAATCTTCCACCCCACCGTTCGTTACTGTCCTTCTCTTTGCAGCTTTCAATTTCATTTTAACTTCATTTCGCACCTCTCTTGTATTCTTCCCATGTAGCTTGACTATTAAAAGTTAAATGTTTAGCAATAAGGTCCTTTTTTTCTTTGTTATAATTAAACATCTAATTTCATTCACATTCTTCACATTTCATTACCTTTTCTTTTACTCCTATCGACATCTTTTAATCACACTCACAACTTCTCCTTGTAGTCCAATAACAAGTATTTATTTCCTTAAAAAGTATTTTCCTTTAAATACTTGAAATCCTTCTTTCTCTCTTTCGTGTCACTATTCCCGCACATTTTTTCTGCTAAAATTCTTTCGTATTCTGTTAAATACTTCTCATTTTTCTAATTTTCTCAACCTTGTCACTTATACAACTTGCATTAATTTCAAATCTTGTTCATTCTCACTCAAACTTCACTTTCAACTTTTACTTTGCTTATAACCAAATAGTGGATCAGATATTATCGCTCCATTTGTCGGCAATGCACCACCCTAAAAAAGTACGTTCACAATCCAACAAAAAACCCTGTCTTTCTCCACTTGACTTACACATACATAATCAAGCAGGCAAGAAAATCACCTTTGTCACTCCAGTCTGACCCACTACAACCCAGGTTATAATTAAATGTATGTTCTCTATTAACCA
>JABUQX010055714.1:20000-30000 GCA_015478945.1 Trachelipus rathkii
TGAAAAAAGATAAATATGTAGTAAATGTTGTGGAAATACCATTCAATGAATATAATCAATAATAAGAATCAATGAATCAATGGAATAATATTATTTATCTCCAAGTCATGATAATATATATGAGATTAATTATAATAAAACTATAACAAAATGATAAGGATATCTTTGTAATACACATTAGATATATTCACTAATTAAAATGACCATATATACATAAAAAATCTATATAAATTTTTGATATATATATTGAATAATAATATTACATTTAGAATAAGCCATAATATTATTAATTATAAATCAAAAAATTATAATTATATTTATATTTATTTTTGCTTCTATCCAGAAATATTATAGAAAAGTCACATATAAAAAAGACAATTGAATAATCAATCTACAAATAAAAGAAATACACTTATTAAAATACAAGTTATATTTTATTGATGAGAGTAATCATTGAGTACATGGAAATTATTACTTGAATATAAATGAGATATTATATTATGATATACATACTTGATAAAAATATAATAAAACAAAAGATAAATAATCACAATAACATCACTAAACGACATTATCATTAAAATTCAATTCTTCACTACAATGGAGTACACTAAACACCACTTTAATGCAATTTATATTGAAGGAAATTAATTATATAAATTTAGAGTCCACAGGGATCCTATACATAAATAAGAAATTCCCTAGGATCAGTGATGAATATAAAAAGAAAATGAACTAATACTACAAAAATTAATAATAATTAAAAAGTAAAGTTTTGATAGTGAGAAGGTGGGAGAAAAGTAATACAACCTATTAATTATATTTCAACACTCATTATGTAATTATTATTTAAATTTTATCATATAAATGTCTAAAAGATAAGTCCTGAAAAAAATTAAAACCTCACAGGGACATAATAATAATTTATATATATCAAAATAATAATCCACACTAATAATAATAATAATAATCGAAGAGACCAATATAATATATTAAGGTAGTTAGAATATCATAATATAGAATAATTTATAACATATAACCGAAATAATAATAAAGGAAAGAGAAAAATTAAATGAATTTAGGGAGAGTATATAATATATAAGATAATTTAAAAGGATCAAAAAACAATTATTATAAATGTTAACTATATAAATATAATAATTAATACTAATAAGAAATAATAAACATAAACAAATTAACTATATATATTAGAGGTATATTAATAATAATGTCATCTCACATTTATAATCAATAGAGAATGTTTTATTGAAGCATTAATTTTGAATACTACTATAAATATGAAATAGCATAATTAGATAGATAAATAGTTAAATAGAAAAAATTTCTTCTTCTGAAATTTCCTGAATCTAATTTATAATTGTAACTAATTTCTAAAAATAATAATACACTCAATCTACCATTACACATATGCAAGTTGCCTCATAATAGATTTCATGATTTGAAGCAGTGCATTCATCATCTAGTAACTTTCTTAATAGTGTTCTGCAATCACACTAAAGAGTTCTTTACGCTTTACTCGCTCCAGTCTATGGGTTAAAGTATGGCCATTCCAAATGAGAGTAAATTCTGCTTCTTTTAAGGAGTGGTCTTGTTGTGACTCCAATATGGGTCGACACTTACTGTAATATTTTGGTGAAACAAAGCGAGAGACCATATTCTTATTCAACAGAATCTGAGTACATGCAATCATCCTCATTAAGACTGAGTCATGACGCATTAATTATTCATATCATTCTACAAATAATTGCGAGAAAAAATGCAGGATTTGTTGTAAAAAGTGTGGTTAGTAACCATAAACCATCTGTCACTGGCTTGAGGTATAGTGATGCGATATATGAACTGGTAATGTGTGATCGCTCATATTGATGTTGAGTTTCGCAAGAACAAAATTCAGTAAATGTGAGTGTCGATTGTTGTGCGTGTGCTGTTCTACTGAGAGTATATATCATTAAAATCCTGAAAGGAAAGTGTTCACTATGTGCTACTTTTAGAGGCAGTTCATCACTGTCAAAATATTTCGGCTTCTCAAACGATAGTTAAATATTAGCTTCATTCCGCATAAATACTAATCATGAAAACTCATTTTAAACAAGGAGGATATACATATAGATATACTGGTATCAACGTTAATATATGGAGTACTTGACCTCATTTATAGAGAGGTTAAAATAGAATTAAATGATTTTAAGATGAAAGTAATCATCACAAGGTACCGGACCTTTGTTGAATACTTTAATGTTCATATATATATATATAATATATACTAGTTTTTGAATAACAATAGGTACTGTATGATGTTAGATAACCCAAAATATGAAATATAGGTTTTATTATATCACTCAGTAGTGGAGAGATTATTATACTCTATTGTTAACTCTTCAATAATACCATCAGCTAATTGTTGCAACATTTGATAAAATGTTATGATAAAATGGCAAATCCTAAATGTTTGCTTAATTTTTTTTAAATTTATTATGAAATACTCTCTTATAAATTATATTCAATGGTCAAACAAGCAATGTTATATATATAATAGTTTTCAATGGTCAAACAACATAGATATAAGGTGAGAGAAGTTTAACGTCAATACAGATAGATATTATAAAGTTTTGCGCATGAAAATAAATGAAGGTAAAGAAAAAAAATTCCTATCAAGATTCTTCGAAGATTGCTAGTAAAGATATATTTATATTATTTCGTGTTTTGGATTCAATCACATAAGAAGTAGGATTTTCTTAAAAATAAAAAGTAATTTTCTTTTAGCTTAGCCCATATATTTTTATATACTGTAATTCAAAGTAGTTTTAAAATGAACCTCATTTAAATTTAATGTTGCTTTTGATAAAAAAAAAAACGATTAATTTTATTTTAAAATTTTAACGTATTTATAAATTTTGGTAATTTTTTTTTTTAAAGAAAATTTATTTAAATTAACAGAAATGGATCATTTCAGGAAACTTTCATGAAAATTGATGTTAATTAAATGGTTAATATTAAAAATAATATACATGTGTTTTTTTTTTTTTTTTTGAAAACTTTTATTTTAGTCTATTGCAAATTATTTTTAAAACAAAGAATATGTTCATAATACATTGTTAATTAAAACCAAGAACTTTTGTTTGTATAAAAAGTACGGTACCGAAAAAAGAACCTCTGCCACTATAATGGCGGTATTTTTAAAACTACCCCTACCGCAGTTTTTATTGGTCATTATCGCTAACAGTAAGCTTTTTCTTTTTCTTAGCATTACCCAAGCAGCATTTTAAATTTGTTTCAGATATGCAACAAGTTTGCAGCGTCAAACATGCAAACTTTCTTCCCTCGCAAGCCTACAAATTTGATTAAAATGTGAATCAAACGTGCAAGTTGACGGTGGCGAACTTGCTGCATGTTTGCCGTGGCAATCTTCTAAAAAATTTAAAATTACGATCTTTGCTATTGATGTTTTTATGACAGTAGATTAACCATGTTAATTGCGGTTACTGACGCCAATACTCTTTGGCGTTGCCCCTAAATCTCCACCCACCTCTGCGAGACGTCATACGCACTCGTGCCTCACTCTCTTTCGTAGTGTCGAGTCCCGATTTTGCTTTCCATAGCCAATTCAATAGAAGTTCAGAGTTGTACCATGGAGCTAAACCACAACGTATTAAACACTTGCCTTATAGTAATATTTTTATTTAACATAGAACATATTTATTTTTAACACACATACACAACACACACTGTCAAACCTGATATGGTTGTATATAACATGGGATTTTAGTTCACACGATTTAAGAATCTATCGTAATTTAGTTTCAGGAGCATAAACCTATGTTAAACTGGGAAATGTTTGATGAGAATTGCCCCCCGATTAAGTAAATTTCATTAACTATGATCATTCACATATTCAGTGAAAATTATTAAGTGCCCTTAAAAATAATATAATAAAGAAGTAAAACTAATTAAAATTAGGAAAATTTCTTCTTCAAAACTTCCAATGCTATTTTGTCATAAGGAAGATAAGTTCCTTCCGTAATATTTTATTTTCATCAAACTAGACTCCAAAAAGCCCCAAATTAAAGTCGATTCCAAAGTCCAAAATGTATCTTCCTTTAGACAAAGGATGCTTAGCCCGAATATCACGACTTGTGTAACCATCACTTGCCTAATTTAGACTGTACGTCGAAGTATATTGGTTACACGAGATAGTTGTCGGAGGCAAATATCAACATCTCTACAATTCCAGCAAAATCTTTGAACATTTCATCGCACATGGTCAATCAAATTATATATTATCTATCAATTCAACATTTATTAGGATCGTGTGAAGTCAGAACTTAAATTCGGAGGCTTCCTATAAACCGAACAGAACTAACATAAAATTTATGTATTTATCGTCGACTCATTCATTTGATTTACTTGGTTATCATATCATCAAAACGTCTTCCACCCGCTTCAGAATTTAAATCCCTGAAGATGTCTCAAGCTAGTAGACGGAACGGTCGGGAATTATGTAATTATCTTGCTTTCCTGTGTATATGTATTTTCAAAGAATATTTTTAAGAAATTAATTATGTAGCAAAATAAGATTTAGAAACGTTGGAAAATAATCAATTTTTAATTATAATATATAGATTAATAATTAAAATAATATTAATTATATGATACATTATAATATAATAATATAATAATATCTCCTAAATTTCGCTCCGACTTCGACTCCTATTATTTAACGGTCTTTATCGACTCCGACGTCCACTTACAGAGGACTTTTGCTCGATCGACTCCACTTGACAGAGTTTTCGGATACGACTCCGGGAAATTGCCGATCCACGATCGAACTCCGCAGCCTGATATATAAAGTATATATATATATATTATATATAATTATATATAACTATATATATATATATATTAATATATTCATATTATATATAATATATATATTCTATATATGTATATATTTATTATTATTATATACTATAGATATATAGATATATTAGGGAGCTGTACCGAACCAGGTTCCGCGGAACTTCCCGGCCGGACCTCGATTTTTTTGGAAGTTCCGGTTCGGCAGGAACTAACCGGCCGGAACATTTTACTTTTTCAAATGTCTTTCTTATAAAAACGCAATTTATTTGTCATTTACACAGTTATGATTATGCATAAAAATATATCGAAAAATTGAATATACAGTGTCCCTCGCAGACGCGGGGTTACGGTTCATGACCCCGCGGTTATAGGCGATATCGCGTTAACTTTAAACAACTGAAAAATCCGATTAATTTTAAAATTTTGTTTACCTTGTGTATAAGGTGAATAAAATCGCAGCAGTATTTTATTTTCTAGTATATGATTAAATTTGCGATACCATGTTATTTACAGACACGTAATAAACATAGTTTTTGACTAGAATTAGGATAGATATTTATTAACATTACAGACATTCTTCATATCTTAAAATGAGCAAAAAAGTTTGTTAGTTATTTAATGAAAGATATACAATATTAAAAATCTTTAAAATTGGAGATAAATTGTTTTTTAATATATTTAATAATAGATTAAGACTAATAAAAATTTTAAGTTTAGCCAATTTGAGCACAAAAAATAGTTTTTTCAAATTGTAAAATGAAGTTGATGGTTGTAAGAGAATGAAAGCAAGTCCAGAATCTTAGGTTGGTATTGGGCTGCTTTTGAGAAATACATCGTTATCGGTATTTACCGCTTTTGCTTTAACTCCTATAAATTCATAATTTTATTTACATTCATTATTAGTAAATGTATTTATTGTTTTTATTTATATTTTTTGCAATTTTATTTTAAATTTTATATTTTTTACATATATATTACAGATTTTATTTATTTTTGATTTGTAAATTTTAATTTTACTTTTTTCTCTTGATTCCGAACGCGGTATAGCAGTGCGCGATTCTATAGAACGCGTTCTCCGAGGGGGACGACTGTCTATGTGACACTATCATGATAAAAGCTTGATCTGTACTTCGAAACTTTAATATCGAAACAATTATATTTCCTTCGAACGGCGGTACTTTAATATCTAGACGAGTTGGGATATTTTGATTTTGTTGAGATTTTTTATTTTTTTTTATTTTTAAGCCGAAATTTGCTTTTTTAAATTTATTATTTTTATAAATAGTATATCATAAAATATTGTCTATATTATAATTAATTTGGATTATAATATACATTATATGTTTAATTAAATGTTAATTTAAATAGTAATTAGATGTAGATATAATATATATATATATATTATAGTTATTATATATATAGATAACATATTATTAATTATAAAAAATAATATTTTATATTATATTTATATATTAATACATATATATATATATAACTATGATTAGTGATGACGGATTAGAAATTTTTTGGCGATGACGATAGACGATTAGAGAAATTTCTGCGATACCGATTGACGCATGGCCCTGATGAACCGATTATATTGAAAAAATTTAAAAATTTCTCTCTCTCTCTCTCTCTTATCTCATATATGTATATTTATTACTTATATAATATATATTATATAACTTAATATATATATATATATATAGATACATATACTTCATTTATATTTACATAATATAGATATATATAATATACTTTATATAATACTATATATATAATATATATTATATATATATAATATATATATATTATTATATATATATTTATAAAATATTATATTAATAATAATTAAAAGAAGAAGCCGTAGGCATGGGGGTTCAGAGGGTTCAACTTCCCGATTTTTAAAAGATCAGAAAATTTTTGATTCTTAAGTATAATATAATATGAATAATAATAAAATAATAAGAATATTATAAATAATAAATAATAATAATAATAATATAATAATTAATATATATCAATAATAATAAATAGTTAATCAATGAAAAGGAAGAACAGTATTTATTAATGGAAATGAGGGAGACATGTTTGTGATCAGTAACGATTCCTTAGGTCAAGTGTCTATTCCTCATACATGTATAAAATATTAGACAGGACTTTAACTGTTAAGGTTCAAATTGAGATCGTGCCAATGGCTACCTATAAGGAATAATGATGGATGATATAGAGAGTTTAAGATAAGGAGGAGCCTGTAACGCTCTGATGGGTGAGAGGTTAATTCCTTCTTCAGCTAAATTTTTGTCTTTTCTCATTCATTCCTTCTAAAACTAAAATCTTTCTTTCCTCAAAACCAATTGTCGATCGTGCTTGTTCTCTGCCAATTCAGGTTAGAGACAGTGCCGTATGGGTGTGGATTCTCGTTCTACTATCAGTCTTGCTAATTTTTATTCAGCTAGAAATCGTTGAGGGATACTCTTCGAGAGCCCAAGACTGAGCTTTCAGTCAAAGTGCGCAACTCCTATTGGTTCTGCTATGACAATCTTCATCTCTAGAACCTTCTTGTAAATCTGACTTTTCCTAGTCTACTATTCGATTGATCATTGTGTTGCTATCCACTGAAAAGCAGTTTAATCTCTTTCGGCCGCTCGCTCAACTAATATTTTCTTATGCACATACAATTACTTAGCACTTTCCCTCACGTTCAGTGTTGGGAGCTGCTCAAAAATGTCCAACACCTTATTCTGAAAAAAAGGGAAGCGCTTGATCCTTCTAACTATCGCCCTGAAGCTCTCACTTGTATTCTATCTAAGATTTTGAAACCCTTCTCATACTTCTTAGATCATCTGGAAAATCACTCCGATTCGGCAGTACGGCTCTCGTTGCACGAAGTATACTGGCGATTACTTTTCCTATCTAACGATATTATGGTTTTCGCTTTCGAGGAACAGTACGGGGGAGACTGGTGTGGTGTCGGCCTTGAACAGTATCCCAAAGATATGACGGTATGCACGCGTCATGCTCCCAGCTCCCTCCTTTGGGTTTCTTCTTCCTCTTTGTTACTCTTATATCTAGCTTTTTTTCAATCAAATCGCTCAGTATTGATGGGGCGACTTCTTCTTATTATCTGTCAATAGTGGTGTTTCCATCAGGTTCGTCTTATCTTCCTACTGATCCTACTTTCAATAATGATTTTCCTGCCCTGTTAAATCTATACATTGTATTTCCGATTGACTCGACCTTCATTCTCTTAACTCACAATTCCTCCACTAATTTGACTTCTAGAATTGCCCTTCGTCTTAATCTTTCCGATTTTCTCGCTGATGGATAGAAACAACTTTGTGAAATTCAATTCCTTTAAAACCCACTCGATCCAATCTCTTACTCAAAATACCGTCAAAAACCCAACCCCGAGTATTAGGGTTCTGTGGTCTATCTGTTACATATTAAACATTCTTGCCTTAACATGAAAAAAATATCAGATGATCTTGAAACTCACATCACACGGGATTGCTAGGGGCTCAAATGACTGGAAGTTATGTTTAGACTGTTGGGACCTTTCTCCTAATTGCTCAGTTTGCTCGCTTAAAAGTTCTCATCGTCCATGTATGGATAGTACTGCTATATATCGGGGGGGGCTCTGTTTCACCCGGTTTTGTACATGGGTCGAAGTCACACGGCAAAAGCTTATAATTTTGTTCTTTCCCAGTTCGCTTGATCATCTATTCTTTTGCTAGCGCTGTTGTGCTTATATGCTTTCTGATAATGTAGCGCAGCGGAAGGTTGCTCGAGGAACTATTCATCGCGTACACACCTTTACGACGCCATTTCGTAGCACAGATAAGTGCTAGTATCTGCGCACGGTATTGTTACATTAGGTAACTCCAGCGTAGTTTGCTAGTGGTGTTCCTTCTTTACCATCACCTTGTTTTGTGAATTTCTTCCAATCCTTTGTAGATTTACCCTAACTGAATTTAATCTTCTCACTTTAAGTTGGCGTCGTGCTCATATGTCGTAATTTTGCGGCTAGGAGGGTTGAACTTTTGAGAAGTATTACGACCCATTCCTTGAGTTAGGGCTTGCCAGTGAAGTTGTGGTGACAACTGTGATAAAAAATCCTTGATCCGGCAGGATTGTGGCCAAAGGAAATGAATCCTATTCCCCGCAATCCCAAACAGAATCATTCAGATTATCCAGAATCGTACTCTTATTTCAACATTATCAGAATGGATCTAGTCGCAACCACCCACAATATTTTGCCTTTCAACTTAACTTTACCCTTTAGATTCTAGTACTCACTACACAAATCTTACCAACCTATCGGAAACGAAAGCACCGCATTACTAATCCTTCATTGCATCTTATTCCTATTCCACAGAACACAACACATTCACACAACACAAACACATACACACCTTTCATCGTATTGTTTCGGTACAGCGAGCAAATCAATTTGCTCTTTCTAAATACTCACCTCTCTACTCATCTTCTCAACATTTATTCCGTTGATATTCCATATACAGAACGATTCCATACATTTTCGCCGAGGATAGAAGGCGCTTATTGCGATACACCTCTCCGAGGCATGCATATGAGCATTATGCAAAAAAGTAAGTGATAGTAGCAGTCACTACACTAACACCGTCTTAGTAGCCTTCATACGACACGAAGGACTACGATGTGGCAATTGTTTTTCTCAATACAAGTCAATGGAGTAATAAGGGATAGGGATGTCTGTAGTGATTGATTACTAGAGGAGTGTGAGAATATATTGTATAATGAAATGTTGTCTGCGAGGATGGGGTGAGATATGAACGCATAAAAGAATGGAACTTAGGCACTGGAATGTATACATACTAGGGAAATGGTATACGATATATTATAATATTATTATTATATATACTATATTCTATATATATATATAGTATCTATATAATATATATGATCTATATAATATATATATATATATTATGATATATAGTTATATATATATACTATAGGTATGATATATAATTACAGGATATATATTGAATATATACGATATATATATATATATATATGTATATTTATATCTATTTATAAAATTATAGTATATATATAATAATATATATATTATATATAA
>JABUQX010055714.1:35000-37500 GCA_015478945.1 Trachelipus rathkii
ATAGTATCTATATATAATATAATATATATATATTACAATTATATATATATATACCTATATACTTATATACTTTATATATAATATATAACTATATAATATATATATATATACTATATATGTATATATTTAATATTTACTGCATAGTATATATCTATATATATACTATTAATATATTATCTATTATATATAATATAATATATATATATACTATATATATATATATTACTATATATATATTATATATTATTATATACTTATAATATATATATATATATAGTATATACTATATACTCTTTATAAGTACTAATTATTATATATATTATATATATTATTATATATATATATATATATAGTATATTATAGTATACCTATCTTAGTTATATATATATCTATAAATTATATATATTACTTATAAATATTATATATATATATATATATATATATATATTATATATATTATATATATAATATATATATATTTATATATATTATTATATATTACTATATATTATATATATATTATACTATTATATAGTATATATTATATCTATATACTATATATATTAGTATATATATATATATATATATATCATATGTTATACTATATATCATATATATATAGTTATTATATCATATATATATATATATTTATATATATTATATATATAATATATAGTATATGCAGGTCTATATATACTATACTGTTATTCTTAATATATATAATATATATATAATTTATATAATATATAGTGATATTATATATTACTATATATTATATATATCATATATATATATAGTCATATATATATTGAGGGGCGTATACATAGGGTAGGCATAGGGTAGGTAGCTCCTACATAATATTTTTTAGTCTTAGGTTCTGAACTATCTTCGATTCTGGTAAAGTAAAATAATTACTAGAAATTTTATATGAAGTGTAAAAAAGAAACTGATTTATAAAATAAATTTAAAGAAAATCAACTACTTTAGTATAACAATTATAATAATTTAAATTCATTTGGAAATTTTTCTTCCTACTACATAAGTAAAAGTAAATTTTTTAAATTTCCTATGGGGTACGGGTAGAAAGTCTCATATTTCATCTAAAATATCATAGGAAAAAGCCAAGCGTCATACCTGAAAGTCGAGTGAAATACTAGGCCTTGATTTTCGCGAGAACGATTTTCCTTCAGTCCAGTGAAATCTACGAACTAAATTTGAAAAAAAGATTTTGAATCTCTCTCTTCTCTCTCTCTCCTCTCTCTATATATTATAATATATAATAATATATATATATTATATATCTATAATAGCAGGAACATATATACAATATTATCGATACGCCCTATAAAATATTAAATACAAAATTTAATCCTTTCCTAAAATAGATTTAAAAATATTAGAATACCTTAATACCATTTTGATTTTTTTTTTCTTTTTTTTTTTTTTTTTTGAAAATCTGATTAAATCTTTTTTTTGAGAGAAAGCTGTAAGCGGATTATTTTGCCCTACTATAAATTTCAATGTCTTCGCAAGAGACTCCCGAAATTTTAAGCGAAAAAAAAGGGAAAAGTTTTTAATGTTTCTGCTTACGAAGATTAGAGTACATAATTCGTTGAATTTAAATTGCCTAAAAATAGAATTATTTTATAATTTTGAAATGGAGTTTATATTGTGGAAAGGATGATGTGTTTGTATTATAAATAGGATAGTTTTATCGTGTTACTTTTTTGGAGTCTTCCGAATAATCTATCTTATGATTTGGATGTGATGAGTGAGTGTTTTTTGTCCTGAGCGAGAGTTTGGGCAGATTTTGATTGATTTATTCTTCTTTGATATTGATTAGACTGATTACGGGGGTTCTCGAGAATGATTAGTGGACTTAGTCAATAATGATTATAGAATTGTTTGAGGATGCAACGTTTGTTAGCTGCCTTTTTATGAATTAGAGATAGTGAAGTTTTTTCTATGGCTCCTTGTTGCACGATGTTTGATGTGTAAGTGATATTTAGGGGCGAATGTATGTTGTTTCTATATTTGGTTGGTGAAAAAATAAGTTAATGTTTGCCTCCATGACTTGAAAAGTATGTCCAGTTACCTAGCTTTTTTTTGTTTTAAGATTTTGAAGGTCTAGGTAGTGAATGACCCCTTTTATTTGAAATTATGATCCTCTAATAATATCTATATAAATATAATAATATATATATATATATATAAATATATATAATAATATATATATTTATAACCTGTTTATCTATATAAATATTCTTTAGTAGACATTTGTAAACTATGTTTCTGCAAGATATAGAGGAAACTAGCAGATTTGAGGATTTTTTGAACTTGTATGAAGATATTCATACTAGAATGATGAGTAGGTGTCGGAGTGAAGTTTAAATAGTCCCGAACGAGTTTTCTGTTGACCAGTGAAAGTTATGTGTGTAAAATGATTGGGATATGAACAATAGTGTTGATAAGATTCTAGCGTGATGCTGCCGCGAGTTTG
>JABUQX010055714.1:45000-52500 GCA_015478945.1 Trachelipus rathkii
AAATTTATTAAAATAATAACAATACATTAATTATTGATTTTCGCTCCTGGAGTCAACCACTTATAAATAGCCTAAATATATATATATATATATATATATATAACATATGTATGTAATATATGTAATAATAATATAATAATAATATGTATATATATATATATATATATATATGTATAATAATAATATATCTTCTTCTTTATAACAACAGCAATAATATAGTAATATAAGTATATATATTTATAATAATATATATAACATAATAATATATGTATAACAATATATGTAATATATATATATATATATAATATATATATATATATAATATATATATATATAATAATAATAATATGCATATATAATTTTGTAATAATATAATAATATAATATCTATATATATATATATATGTAATAATATATATATAATATATATATATATATATATATATATAATAATATATAATATATAATATATATATAATATATATATATATATAATATATATATATATATGTATATATACTCTATATATATATATATATATATATATATATATATATATATATATATATATATATATATATATATATATATATATATATATATATATATATATATATATATATATATATATATATATATGAAAATGGTATACAAATATATGTAAAGTATAACCACTTTGCCTTTCCAAGCTTCTTGATAAGTTTTTCCAATCTCGAAATCCTTCATCACACCAAACATTCTTTTTTGCACTAAGTAATAAACAAGGCCAGCAATATAAACCATCTTTTTTCACGCTTCCACACAACCACTTAAACCGGTCATACCAAACTCTTTTAAACATCCTGTTTTTGTTTTTACTTATTTTAATGGAATTTATATTTAGCGTTGGACTTGCAGTATTTTTTTCTTCTTCACTACGTCGGGCAAACGGAACGGTTAATAAAAAAACCACTATGTCATTTTCTTTTTCAGTATTCATTTTTTAAAATTTGCAAAATCATTAACGATAAACAACACTTCACCGCACACATCTATGTTTATATCTGAAGATCACTTCTCAAATTAAAGGTTTATTTTTGTCCTCCTTCTCCATTTGAAAATTGCTAAGTTTACACAGAAAAGGTTATTAAAAGATTGTGACTGATTGCCGATGACAGTTGAATCCGGCAACAATACAACTATAAAATATAGTAAATTTTAGAATAACTCTCTCTCTCTCTCTCTCTCTCTCTCTCTCTCTCTCTCTCTCTCTCTCTCTCTCTCTCTCTCTCTCTCTCTCTCTCTCTCTCTCTCTCTCTCTCTCTCTCTCTCTCTCTCTCTCTCTCTCTCTCTCTCTCTCTCTCTCTCTCTCTCTCTCTCTCTCTCTCTCTCTCTCTCTCTCTCTCTCTCTCTCTCTCTCTCTCTCTCTCTCTCTCTCTCTCTCTCTCTCTCTCTCTCTCTCTCTCTCTCTCTCTATATATATATATATATATATATATATATATATATTTCTTTATATATATATATATAATATGTATATATATATATAATAATAACTATATATATATATATATGTGTAATATGTAATAGTAATATTAATAATATATATATATATATATATAATAATAACATATGTATAATATATATATATATATATATATAATATAAAATACAAGAATACATTATATAACATATAATATTAATAATATTAATAAAAATAATTATATATAATATATATAAATACTATGTATAATAATAATATATATGTAATAATATATAAATTATAATAAAAATAATATATAATAAAAATAATTATACTAATAATATATATATATATATATATATATATATAAATTAAAAGTAATATTAAAATACGACTAATTAATTTTTTCATTACAACTTAATAATATATAAGTAATAATATGTGTAATAATATATATATCTCATCATATATATATATATACATCATATATATATATGAGACTTGTTTATGATGAATAAAACAAGAAGCACTAGTTTAATTCACCTGGAGTAGAAGTTTGGTTAGGTTAGGTTAAGTTAGGTTAGGTTGGGGTTGGAATTGGGTTAGGTTGGAAGTTGATTAGGTTAGGTTAGGTTAGGTTACCCAAAAATTTAATATATTTACCCTAAAATTATTAAAATAACGATACATTAATTATTGATTTTCGCTCCTGGAGTCAACCACTTATAAATAGCCATATATATATATATATATATATATATATATATATATATATATATATATATATATATATATATATATATAATTGTTTATATATATATAATATAAACATAAAAATATATATATATATATATATATATATATATATATATATATATATATATTATATATATATATATATATATATATATATATATATATATATATATATATATACAAAAAAAACATATGTGTATGTATATACAATATATATAAAAAATATAAATCTACTAATAATAATATATATATATATATATATATATATATATATATATTATATATATATATATATATATATATAACTATATCTATAATATATATTTATATATTTCTATCGATAATTTAAATAATAATATATTTATATATATATATATATATATATACTCTCTCAGTGAAATAATTGTATCCTTTTATTTGTTGTGTTTATGTATTGCTGTGTTTAATTGGAAGTGTGTATGTTTTTCAAACTTTTTTTTTTTATTTATTTAGAATTTTATTAAATCTTACAACTTTGATACCATTTTATCCGTTTTAGTAAAGTTCTACGTACGAGGTTTTTAAAAGATAAGTCCTAGTTTTAACTTTTTTCTTTTCTTTTTAGTTATGTTAGATAGCAATAGTTAGTGTTTAGGATTGTGTAAATACGTAGTTTATATATTACTTTAATTATTAGAAAATTCCCTCCTCTACATCATGGTGTAATTTTTGTTTCGAAATTCCGAAAGGTTTTTAAGATACAGGAATTTTTTTATAGGGGTGTCAAACTAAAAAATTTCATTTCCAGGTTCGAAATTGCAATTCAACTTTCCAGGATCTTTCTAGGTTTTATTCACATTTTATAATGAATTAAACTTTTCCTTTTCGCAAACACAACCCAAGATCAGGCTCTTTCTCAATCATATAAATGTAGTCAGAGTCGGAGCCGGAGCCGTAGCCGGAGCCGGAGACGGAGCCGGAGATAGAGCCGAAAAACAAATATTTTTAAAGAAATTTTTTGCAGGTGAAAATATATCTGCAAAGATGGAGCTGAACAAATTTGAAAAGGAACCGAAGCCAGAGCCGGAGCCGTAGCCAGAGTCAGAGTCAGAGTCAGAGCCGGAGCCGGAGCCGGAGCCGGAACCGGAGCCGGAGCCGGAACCAAATTATAATTTTTTTTAAAGAACTTGTTTTTGCTGGTAAAAATACTTCTGCAAAGTCGGAGCTGAACTTTTCTGAAATGAAAACGGGTGGAGTTGGAGCCGGAGCCGGAGCCGGAGCCGGAGCCGGAGTCGGAGCCAGAGCCGGAGTCAGAGCCGGAGCCGGAGCTTAAAAACAAATTTTTATTAATTTTGCAGGTGAAAATAATTTTTCAAAGTTGGAGCTGAACAATTTTGAAAAGGAGCCGGAGCCGGAGCCGGCCGGAGCCGGAGCCGGAGCCGGAGCCGGAGCCGGAGCCGGAGCCAAAGTATAATTTTTTTTTTTTAAATTGTTTTTGCAGGTAAAAATTCTTCTGCAAAGTCGGAGCTGAACTATTCTGAAATGGAAACGAAGTCGGAGCCGGAGCCGGAGCTGGAGCCGGAGGTAAAGTATAAATTATTTTAAAGAAATTGTTTTTGCAGATAAAAATACTTCGCAAAGTGTGCTGAATTCTTCTGAAATGAAACAGTCGGAGATAAAGCCGGAGCCGGAGCCGGAGCCGGAGCCGGAATCGGAGCCGGATGTGGATCTGAGGAACAAATTTTTTTCAAGAATTTTTTTTGTAGATGAAAGTAATTCAACAAAGTTGGAGATGAACAATTTTGAAAAGGAGCCGGAGCCAGAGCCAGAGCCGGAGCCAGAGCCGGAGCCGGATAAGAGCCTTAGGTAAAGTATAAATTTTTTAAAGAAATTGTTTTTGCAGGTTAAAATACATCTGCAAAGTCGGAGATGAACTATTCTGAAATGGAAACAAAGTTGGAGCTGGAGCCGGAGCCGGAACCGGAGACGGAGCCGGAGCCGGAGCCGGAGCTGAAGAACAATTTTTTTGCAGTTGAAAAATTCTTTAAAGTTGGAGCTGAACAATTTTGAAAAGGAGCTGGAGCCGGAACCGAAATCGAAGCCGGAACTGGAGTCGGAGCCGTAGTCGGAGCCATAGCCGGAGCCGGAGCCGGAGCCGGAGCCTAAATTTTTTTAAGATAATTTTTTGGAAAGTAAAAATATTTCCTCGCAATGTCGGAGCTGAACTATTTTGAAATAGATACAGAGTTGGTGCGGTGCGGTGCGGTGCGGTGCGGTACGAAGTGCAGTGCAGTGCGGTGCAGTTCAGTTGCAGTGCAGTGCAGTTGCCAGTGCAGTGCGAATAAAAACTTTACGTGGTTTGGTGCTCTTATTTAGGTGAGGTGAGGCGCTTAATTTTTTACTTTTGGAAAAAATAAAAAAAAAATAATTCAAAATCTTTATAGGCGTTTTTCTCAAAAATCACTTTTTTTCCATATCAGCTGAAAAAAAATTCGCTAAAAAAAAACGAATCAGTCTATTGTGTTGAAAATTTCCAGGCCATTTATATATATATATAGGCAAAGATTCTCACGAAGTTTTATTCAGATTGAAAAACGTGGGTTGGTGTCAGACAAGTTTGAAGTGATGACCTTGAAATTATTTTTTGAAATTTTGAAATTCAAATTGAATATTTGATGTTACCAATTTTTTTTATTGAATTTCAAAGGCAAATGATTATATCTTTTTGACCACACTTTATTCTAGAACTTTCGTGAAAAAATTATTGAATTATCTTAAAAAATAAAGTTTTTATATGGTTTTCAGTTGAAACAGTAAAAATTCAGAACTTGCCCCTTCCCCCGCCCATAAATCCCAAACCATTCAGTCTATTGAAACGAAATAAACAGAAATACATAGAGTAATAGTTCCTTTTTAAATAAAAAGTACTCATTTCACGATTGATAGAAACTGTAATTTCGAGTACAGACTCCCCTTAAGTGTCTGTACCCGTAGGTTTATTTTAAAGTTAATACTGTTTATGAATTTCGTCTTCACAGTGTTTAAAATTTGATTTTTATTATTTTGGCACTTTAACTTTTAAATTTAGGTTTTAATGTTAAATCAATTTTATTTACTTTTTTTTTTATTCGTGAATTTGTAAGGTTTCAAGTTCGTCTTGTGTTTAAAATTTTATTTTTTATATTTCATATTTTTACATATTTACTGTAAATACGATTTTAGCTTTTTAGCATTTACGGTTTTAAATTTAGGTTTTAGTGTGTGAATAATTTTAACCTGATTTCACGTTTGTCTGTTTTATTTTTTTTATGTTTTGTCTGTTTGTTTTGTGGTTTTTGTATGTGCATGCAAGATGGCAGATTTGCACCGACGCGGGCTTACTATCGACTTTGCTAACATCCGTGGCTTGCAATCTAACTCTGCATCCGTGGAATACCACCTCTCTAACTCTAATCCTAACCTTTTGCTCCTGTCTGAGACCCAGATGGCTAGGAATTCATCCACTAACTCGTTTAATATGTCCAACTATAACTTATTTCATAATTTCCGTCTAAAGGGTGGAGTATGTGCCTATGTTAACACTAAACACTCCCGTAACACGTCTCGAGAATCTCGAATCTCCTAACTTCGATGTTCTGTGGCTTAAAATCTTTCTTCCTTCTACTACAATAATCTTGTGCTTCTGCTACTGTTCTCCTAACAGAACAGATTTTCACGCCTTTTTGAATATCTTACTACTTCTTAACGAGACTGTTACATCTTCTCATCAAATACTGAGGTCCTCTATTTAGGGGATTTCAATGTAACAACACTGAATGGTTGGGTTCCTCTCATACTGATTTAGGTGGGGAGGAGGGCGCGAATCATTTAGCATTCTCAACGATCTGGAGCAACTAATTAAAGAACCCACACACATTCCGGATCGTCCCAACCAATTCTTGAACACACTTGACCTATGTTTCACCACTAGTCCTTCTCTCTATAAATACACCACCTTCGCTCCTATTTTTGGTAAATCTGACCACAACCTTATATCTCTTAATTTTAATACTTTCTCTCCAACAGCTCCACATCCTGCCTTACGCGTTTTCTGGCACTTTGATCGGGCCGATTGGGGGCCTTGCGTTGCTTCTACGCTAACTATAATTGGAATGACTGCTTTGTCTCTGGTGACGCTTCAACTTCTGCCGATAAGGTGGGAGCTGTAATCGTTGATGTGATGGTAGGTTTATTCCTTCTTCGACTAAATCTTTCTCTCCCCACAATCCATGGTTCGATCGTGCTTGTTCTCTGGCCATCAGGCTAGAGACAGTGCGTATCGGGTGGAAAAAATTCTCGTTCTCCTATCCCTCTTTTCTAATTTTCATTCTGCTAGAAATCGTTGCAGGGATACTCTTCGACCAAGAGCAAAGCGGGCTTTCATCAAACGAAAGTGCGCTAACCTCATTGTATTTCTCCTACTGACAAATCTTTCGGGCCTCTTCTCAAAACATCTCTAACAACTTCTGTAAATCTGTCTTTCCTCCTCTTATTCGCTCTGATGGTTCTGTTGCTAATTCTCCAACTGAAAAGGCCAATCTCTTCGGCCTCCTATTTTCCTCTAACTCAACCCTGGACGATTCTGGCCCTCTTCCTCCTCCTTCTCCTCTCAGGTGTCCTATGCCCTTTGCCTGTGATTACATTCGATCGGGTGCATGGGCTCTTGAAATCTAACGTTAGGAAAGCGGGTGGCCCGGATGGCATTCCTCCCCGAGTTTTTGGAGTGTGCTTCCGTGCTATCCCCCGCCCCCTCGTTCAACTATATTCTCTATGTCTCAATACTAGCACTTTCCACTCAGTGTTTGAAGCACGCACATGTCCAACCTGTTCTGAAAAAGGAAGCCGCTCTGATCCCTCTCTTCTAACTATCGCCCTATAGCTCTTACTTGTATTATATCTAAGATCTTTGAAACTCTTCTCAACTCTCATTTCTTAGATCATCTGGAATCTCATTCACTTCTTTCCGATCGCCAGTACGGCTTTCGGCGCTCGAGGTCTACTGGCGATATACTTTCCTATCTTACTGATTTATAGGTTTTCCGCCCTTAGGAACTACAGGGAGGAAACTTGCGTGGTGGCGCTTGACATATCAAGCATTTGACCGGGTATGGCACGCGTCACTGCTCTCCCAGCCCCTCATTTGGGTTTCCTCCTTCTCTTTGCCCCCACTTTATGTCAGCTTTCAAATCGCTCAATATATTTCATTGTTGATTTGCATCATTCCTTTCTTTGGTGTCAATAGTGGTGTTTCCTCAGGGTTCTGTC
>JABUQX010055714.1:65000-67500 GCA_015478945.1 Trachelipus rathkii
AATAGAATGAATAATAATAAATAAATGAATAAATAAGTGAATAATAATAGAGAGTAATAATAATAATAATATAATAATGTAATAATATAATAATAATATAATAATAATGGAAAATAATAATATAATAATAATAATAAATAAATGAATAATGATAATGATAATGATAATGATAATAATAATAATAATAAAATATAATAATATAATAATATAGTAACTATCATAATATAAATATATAATAATAATAATAATAATAATAATAATATAATAATAATAAATAGCAATAATAAATAATAATAATAAATAAAGCAATCATATAGTATATAAATAACAAATATTACTAGAATTCATTCAAATGTTATAACAAATAATAAATTAATAATTAGTAATAATAACAGTAATAACACTAACACTAAAGCTAACAGTATTAGTGAGAAGAAAACCATTTTAACCATTCTATAATACTGATACAAATGGTATTAAAAAATAATAATAATACTAATAATAATATAATAATAAATATAATAATAATAATATAATAATAATAATAATAATATAATCATATAATAAATAATAAATAATAATATAATAATAATATAATAATAATAATAATAATAATAATAATAATAATAATAATAATAATAATAATAATAATAATAATATAATAAATAAATGAGCTTATATTTAGATATTTTGGTTTCCGAATACGTTAATAATAATAATAATATAATAGTATAGTAATATAATAATATAATAATAATAATAAATAATAATAAATAATAATAAATAATAATAATAATAATAATAATAATAATAATAGTAATAATAATAATAATATAATAAATAATAATAATAATAATAATAATAAATAAATATAATAATAATAATAATAATAATAATAACAATAAATAAATAAATAACGAAATAATATTATATATAATATAAATATATAATAATATAATAATAGTAATAATCATAATAATAAATAATAATAATAAAATATAATAAATAATAATACCAATCATAATAGAAATAATAATAATAATAGTTAATATAATAATAATAATAATAATGATAAATAGTTTAATGGTAATAAATACATACTACTGATAGTAATAAAATAATAAATACTATAAATAAGTATAATAAATAATAATAATAATAAAATAAAATAATAATAAATAATATAAATAATATAATAATAATAATAATATATAATAATAATAATAATAATAATAATAATAATAATAATAATAATAATAATAATAATAATAATAATAATAATAATAATAATAATAATAATAATAATAATAAAATAAAAATAATAAATAATAATAACAATAAAGTATAATAAATAATAAATAATAGTAATAATAATAATAATAATAATAATAATAATAATAATAATAATAATAATAATAAATAATAATAAATAATAATAATAATAATAATAATAATAATAATAATAGTAATAATATAATAATAAGTTAATAATAATAATAAATAAATAAATAAATAAAAAATAGCTATAGGAATCGCTACCAACTGTTGTAGAATAGGACTTAACGTGGGTAGGAATGCCCTCGTTAATATTTAGATAATAAGAAGTTTCTGATATTTCTACGAAACGAACCAATGGTGAGTGATTCCTGAACATTTTTGGGGAGATTATTCCACAATTCTATGCCCTTATATGAGATAGCCCTCCGAGATTTCGTTAAGGTGAATTTCGCTTTGTCTAAGGTAAGGGAATTTGTGCTACGGAGATTGTTTGTTCTTAACGTTTGGTTCTGTACAATTATGTTTGCCAAAAGATCATTTGCAGTTCCTTTTGTGTATTTAAAGATATGACTACTTACAGTGAGGGTGTAAATATCGTGAAGTTTTAGCAAAGACAAATTTTTGAATAGTGGGGTTGTGTGTTCACGGTAGTTACGAGGCCCTGATATTACACGAATTATTTTTTTTTTGCATAACGATTAGGGGTTGTAGCAGGTATTCACTTGCACAACCCCATACCGAAAGACAATAGAGTAGATGTGGATAAACAAGACTATAGTAAAGGTTTTTTAAAATATGTTTTGGAACAAAATTCCTTATCTTAAGGAATGCATAGTTAGCATAGGATAATTTGCTAATGAGACTATTTATGTGTTCTTTGAAAGAAAGCTTGTCGTCAAGGATAACACCTAATAACTTGGCAGACGATAGCCGATTTATAATTATATCTTTTGCTCTTACATTTAGTTGAATAGGGTTCTTTTGATTTGTTATTACTAGGTAATTTGTTTTTTTGTAGATTTAGGGAGAGTCTGTTTGCCTCTACCCATGTTATAATGTTTTTAAGTTCATTATTTACTTTGTCGTTAAGTGTGTTTATATTACGGTCTGATATTAAGATTGCTGTGTCATCAGCATATTGAGAGTGTATTGAATTGTGACAATTTTGAAAGTCATTTGTATATATATTAAAGAATAGTGGCCCAAGTATGGAGCCCTGAGG
>JABUQX010055714.1:90000-95000 GCA_015478945.1 Trachelipus rathkii
TGGTGAAGTGACAGAAAGACCTTATGATATGACAGAAAGACCTGATGAGAGGACAGAAAGAATTGATGAAGTGACAGAAAGACCTGATGAAGGGACAGAAAGACCTGATAAGTGAAAGAAATACTTTATGATGCTTCAGAAAGAGCTGATGAAGTGACAAAAAACCTTCTGTTACAGAAAGCACTGATGAAGTGACAGAAGACCTTAAGAAGGTGCATAAAAATCTGATGAAGTGACATAAATATCTGATCAAGTGACAGAAAGACCTGATGAAGGGACAGAAAGATCTGATGATGTGACAGAAAGAGTTGATGAAGGGACATAAAGACCTGATGAAGAGACAGAAATATCTGATGATGTGACAGAAAGACCTGATGAAGGGACATAAAGACCTGATGAAGAGACAGAAAGATCTGATGAAGTAATAGAAAAATGTGATGATGCGACAAAAAGAACCGATGAAGTGACAGAAAGACCTGATGAAGGGAAGAAGATACTGATGATCGTGAACAGAAGAGTGATGAAGGGACATAAAGACCTGATGAAGAGAACAGAAATATCTGATGATGTGACAGAAAGACTGAATGAAGGGAATAAAGACTGATTGAAGAGACGAAAAGATCTGATGAATGTAATTGAAAAACGTGATGATGGCGACAGAAAGAACTAATGATGTGACAGAAAGACCTGATGAAGGGACAGAAAGACCTAATAAGTGACTGAAATACCTTATGATGTTTCAAAAAGAGCTGATGAAGTGACAAAAAACCTTCTGTTACAGAAAGTTCTGATGAAGTGACAGAAAAACCTTAAGAAGGGGCAGAAAGATCTGATGAAGTGACATAAATATTTGATCAAGTGACAGAAAGGCTTGATGAAGGGACAGAAAGATCTGATGATGTGACAAAAAGACCTGATGAAGGGACATAAAGACCTGATGAAGAGACAGAAAGATCTGATGAAGTAATAGAAAAATGTGATGATGCGACAGAAAGAACCGATGAAGTGACAGAAAGACCTGATGAAGAAACAGAAACATCTGATGAATTGACAAAAAACCTGATGTTGCAGAAAGAACTGATGAAGTGACAGAAAGACCTGATGAAGGGACAGAAAGATCTGATGAAGTGACAGAAAGACCTGATGATGTGACAGAAAGATCTGATGAAGTGACAGAAAGACCTGATGATGGGAAGAAAGACTTGACGAAGTGACAGAAGGACCTGATGAAGTGACATAAAAATATGTTGAAGTGACAGAAAGACCTGATGATGTGACAAAATGACCTGATGAAGTGACAGAAAGACCTGATGATGTGACAGAAAAACCTTATGAAGTGACAAAAAGAACTGATGAAGTCGTAGAAAGACCTGATGAAGGGACAGAAAGACCTGATGAAGGGGTAGAAAAACCTTATGAAGGGACAGAAAGACCTGATGATGCGACAGAAAAACCTGATGATGTGACAGAAAACCTGATGAAGGGACAGAAAAACTGATTAAGTGATAGAAAGACCTTATGATGTGACAGAAAAACCTGAAGTGACAGAAGTGACAGAAAGGTCATTTATGAAAAGTAAAATAACTTTACGATTTACAAATTTAAAGGATGAATTTAGTCCTTCTACAATAACTCCTACAGAAGGACCGGAAAGAGAATCAGAGAGGAGAATAGACGACGAAAGACCCAAGTTTGTAAATGAACTTTGTGCCAAACTCAATCTAGGACTTCAATATCTCTATCGCAGTGTTTCCCAACAGGGGTTCACATGGAACCATCAGGGGTTAAGATAAACTAATATCATAGAAAAGTCCCGCTTTTACTAGCCTGCGAATAAATATTTAATATAGAAATATTACATGAGTATTTGGGGGTCCGCATATGTAAAATTAGGAGTCAGGGGGTCCGCAAGCAAAAAAAAAATGCTGGGAACCCCTACGCCGTAGTAGAAGATTCATCGAAATGCAGAAGAACAAAGGGATAAAAATCGGAGAGAAAAAAAGAAAGATTACTAGTTAAGTGTTCCTCAAGCTAAGTTAAGTTAAGTTAAGTTAAGTTAAGTTAAGTTAAGTTAAGTTAAGTTAAGTTAAGTTAATTTAAGTTAAGTTAAGTGTTCCTTAAGATAGCCTTACTAAAGATCAAAGATAATATTAGAATTGAGATGTTGCCAAATCTTCCTCTTAAGGATGATAGATTCGATAACTTTTTAAATAATGGAGGTTAAAGTTGTAGGACGAATGTTAGAGGGTTGAAGGGGGGAGTTGGTTAACCCCATTTTTTATTAGAGGGTTGAAGGGGGAGGGGGTTCACTCCATTTTCTATTAGACGGTTGAAGGGGGAAAGGGTTCACCTCTTTTTTTGCATTGGTCGAATGAGTGAAATTTTTCACACGAAAGGAAACGACGAAGTGAAAAGGAGGAGACGAAACAGTTTACCATGAGGGAATACCGTGGCTCAATCGGTAGAGCGACAGAGTCGCATGTCAAATGCCCGAGTTCGATCCCTAGTACGGATTGTAGGTAGAAATTAAAATAGAGAAATTTCCCTCCTGGAATAGGGCTATGCCAGTGAGGTGTGAACTTTTATTAAAAAAAAAAAAAAACTATGACAAGATACAAACTCTGAACTACAAGTTTTAAGAACCACAGAAGGGATACCATCAAAACCATTTATCTTTTCAGTGTTAAGTTCAGTGGGAGATGAATCAACATCTTTAGAGGTGATTTTTATATTACGCATAAATGAGTTGACGGGAATGAGTTCTGTTTTAATAGAAGGTAAAAACAGTAGTTGTGATGATATGACAGAAAGACCTAATGAAGTGAAAGAAGACCTTATTATGTGACAGAAAAACTTGATGATGTGACATAACGACCTGAAGAAGGGACAGAAAGATCTGATGTTGTGACAGAACGACCTGAAGAAGGGACAGAAATATTTGATGATGTGACAGAAAGATCTGAAGAAGGGACAAAAAGATCTGATGATGTGACAGAAAGACCTGAAGAAGGGACAGAAAGATCTGATGATGTGACAGAAAGACCTAAAGAAGGAACAGAAAGATCTGATGATGGGACAGAAAGACCTGAAGAAGGGACAGAAAGATCTGATGATGTGACAGAAAGACCTGAAGAATGGAAAGAAAGACCTGATGATGTGACAGAAAGACCTGAAGAAGGGACAGAAAGATCTGATGATGTGACAGAAAGACTTGAAGAAGGAACAGAAAGATCTGATGATGTGACAGAAAGACCTGAAGAATGGACAGAAAGATATGATGATGTGACAGAAAGACCTGAAGAAGAGACAGAATGATCTGATGATGTGACAGAAAGACCTGAAGAAGGGACAGAAAGATATGATTATGTGACAGAAAGACCTGAAGAAGGGACAGAAAGATCTGATGATGTGACAGAAAGACCTGAAGAAGGGACAGAAAGATCTGATGATGTGACAGAAAGACCTGAAGAAGGGACAGAAAGATCTGATGATGTGACAGAAAGATCTGAAGAAGGGATAGAAAGATCTGATGATGTAACAGAAAGACCTGAAAAAAGGACAGAAAGATCTGATGATGTGACAGAAAGACCGGAAAAATGGACATAAAGATCTGATGATGTGACAGAAAGACCTAAAGAAGGGACAGAAAGATCTGATGATGTGACAGAAAGACCTGAAAAAGGGACAGAAAGATCTGATGATGTAACAGAAAGACCTGAAGAAGGGACAGAAAGATTTGATGATGTGACAGAAAGACCTGAAGAAGGGACAGAAAGATCTGATGATGTGACAGAAAGACCTAAAGAAGGGACAGAAAGATCTGATGATGTGACAGAAAGACCTGAAAAATGGACAGAAAGATCTGATGATGTAACAGAAAGACCTGAAGAAGGGGCAGAAATATTTGATGATGTGATAGAAAGATCTGAAGAAGGGTCAGAAAGATCTGATGATGTGACAGAAAGACCTGAAGAAGGGACAGAAAGATCTGATGATGTGACAGAAAGACCTGAAGAAGGGACAGAAAGATCTGATGATGTGATAGAAAGATCTGAAGAAGGGTCAGAAAGATCTGATGATGTGACAGAAAGACCTGAAGAAGGGACAGAAAGACCTAATCATGTGACAGAAAGACCAGAAGAAGGGACAGAAAGATCTGATGATGGGACAGAAAGACCTGAAGAAGAGACAGAAAGATCTGAAGAAGGAACAGAAAGATCTGATGATGTGACAGAAAGACCTGAAGAAGGGACAGAAAGATCTTATGATGTGACAGAAACTCCTGAAAAATTGACAGAAAGATCTGATGATGTGACAGAAAGATCTGAAGAAGGGACAGAAAGATCTGATGATGTGACAGAAAGACCTGAAGAAAGGACAGAAAGATCTATGATGTGACAGAAAGACCTGAAGAATGGACATAAAGATCTGATGATGTGACAGAAAGACCTGAAGAAGGGACAGAAAGATCTGATGATGTGACAGAAAGACCTGAAGAAGGGACAGAAAGATCTGATGATGTGACAGAAAGACCTGAAAAAGGGACAGAAAGATCTGATGAGGTGACAGAAAGATCTGATGATGCGACAGAAAGAACCGATGAAGTGACAGAAAGACCTGATGAAGAAACAGAAACATCTGATGAATTGACAAAAAACCTGATGTTGCAGAAAGAACTGATGAAGTGACAGAAAGACCTGATGAAGGGTGTGTGTGTGTGTGTGTGTGTGAAGTAAAACCAGAGATATATGAAAAAGTTTAAAATACCGTATAATATATTTGGTCCTTGCTTTTCTTTCTGTTTATCTATTTTTTTATTTTTAAAAGCAAACATGAAAGTAAAGTTTAAATAACCACCGACCAATATCGAGGAAGGATTGAATATTGTCCTTCACTTGTGCAGACGGGCATGGGGGGGGGGGGAATAGGTAGCAACAATTTATGGGCAACTGAATATACGGACGGAGCCACAGTAGGATCCTAACGCAAATTTCCTTTCC
>JABUQX010055715.1:0-12500 GCA_015478945.1 Trachelipus rathkii
TAGTATTATAGTAGTATATATATCTATAATATATATATATGATATATATATATATATATATATATTAGTATATACTATATATAATATATATATATATATTTATAGTGTATGATATATATATATATATTGATGGGATATACTAATATGAGGGTAGTTAGTGAGTAGTTATAGTGGGGGTGTGGGGGTAGTATACTAGTATAGCGGGGGTAGGGTAGTAGCTATAGTATGTATAGAGTATATTTGGTTAGGGTAGGGTATATATTGGTGGTATGGGTGTTAAATTAGTAGTAGTATATGGATATATGTATATAGTAGTATATAGATATATGAGTATATTATTATATATTATATTTTTTATATAGTGGTTTATTATATATATTAATTATATATAGTATATAGGTATATGAGTATGTAGGGGGGGTATATAGTTTAAGTTTGGCTTTTCTTTTACCACTCTCAAAATACTTTAATAAGTTGGTTACTAATTAGATAATTTAAGTTTAGTTTAAGTCAATTCATTTTTGTATGAGCCTTAATGACAAATAATGAGTATAGTTCATTATTATGCTATAGATATCAAAAGATTTTTGATGATGATTTGCAATGATGTTTTTCTTACAGGATTGGCTAATTATTAAGGAAGATCTTCAAAACCAATTGTATTGAGTTAAAAGATAAGGATTTATAAATAGATACTGCGGAACATTACCAGTGTTAGTATACTATAGTAATAATAGAATCAATAATTAATAATTAATAATAATAATGAATAAAACGTAATAAAATAATATAATAATAATAATAATAACAATAATAGATGATGATAAATAAAATGAATAAGCAGTTTGCAATAAACTTTCTAGTTCATAAAAATGATGATCAATTGATGAATAATGATATAAGTTATAAATATGATTAATAAAAATTATTATAATTGTATATGTTATTCCCATGTTTATGGCCTCGGTATAGTAGCTGAAAGTATTTTCACATCAGGTTTCGAAGAAGTGTTGTTTTATTTTTATTAAATGGCTAAAATATGAAAATAATTGGTTTTAAACTTTTGCTGAAACGGTATGGAAAATTATTTATGAATAATTAAATGTTATAAAATATATATACAAAATAAATATAAAAAATAGCAAAAGTAGGGTCACTACAGATACTTCTCTCTCAAGAAGACTGGAAACGTTCCGGTTTTAAGAGCGGACGCCCAAATCGCGAGGTAGAGAACTATAGCAGGCGAAACAGGAGATATAAGAGAAGGAGAAGTTGTAAATAAATACAGAAGATGAGCTTCAAAGAGGGAACGTCCGGAGGAAAAGGTAAAATATCAGAAGGTAGAGTGCTTTGTATCTTGCAGGTGAAGTCGGAGAAGAAAAGCTGAGGATAACTAGTGCCAGTTGACTTTAGAGAAACAAGTTAGCAAAGGAATAGCAGGGCCTAGAATAGAGGGAACTAGAAGGCTGGATGTAGTGAGTATATAAATCACCATGTGTAATAGGAGAGGAAGATGCAACTAGGAACCAGATTTGTGAAGAAAAATGGAAAAGAAAAGGAAGAGCAATGTCTGAGAATCCTGCAACTCGCCATGAAGAAATGCATCGAAGACAAAAGAATTTATCTGTACGACAGATTAATCTGAAGATTCAGTTTAAATCGGAAGAGTCAAGAAAGCAGCGGTTTAATACGTCAATCGAACATTCTCGAATTCAGCGAGTTCCATATTGAATGTGAAAAAATGAGGTCGGCGATTGAAGGATACAAGATAAGGACCCAGTAATGATTAGAAGGTTGTAAGGAAAGACGATGGAGGAGTGCAGGACGAAGATAATACTAGTAGTAGTCAGAAGCTAAGATTCTTTTGGGTAATATATAAGCAGCAGTAGATATTATGGGAACGAGTCAGGAGAGGAGAGAAAAGAAGGAATATGTCAGAAAGAAGCTTAGAGAGAAAGAAAAGACACAATCCGGAAACGGAAGGGCAATAGAAGAAGAAAAAAAATTCACCAGGAATGACGCAAGGGTGAACGGCATAGACCTAGTTCAGCTGCTAGAAGATTTCAGATCGGTTCCGTGTACGAAGACGAAGACATAGCAAAACCAGGGAAGATTTTTCCACGCCAATGTTGCGGATTAGGGAGGAGCGCATAAGCAGCCTTTAATTTGGGCGCTGATATTGTCGCTCAACATTAAGATTTCTTGAGGGTGATTTAAGTACTTGGAGATGGATGTTTTCATGCCAGAAAGATGATATAAAAGATCTACTGCAAGAGATGCGAGAATCGAAATTGGGTGGCGATTGATCAGTCAATATAGAAGAAGGAACAACTCAAACGAGCACCTCATATTGAGTAAGAAAGAGCATTTAGCAATATTTCCGCAGTAGGGGAAGAAAGAGGTATAACTTCAGGCCAACGAGTATACCTGTCAATCATAGTCACTAAATAAGTACACCCACGCGAAGGCGGAAGAGGGGCGCAAAGATCAAGATGAAGAAGATGCAAACACGACAAGAGGTTCCGACCCATATACGAAAGGAGGTCTTAGTATTGTCTAGTGAAGCTATGGTTTTTTGAAAGCAATACAATGAAACGGGCCCAAAACGAGAATGATCAAGTGTGATGTCATGATTAGGCAAAAAGAACGGAAGGAAGATAAATAGTTTTTGAGAACCACTGAATAGATACAGGATGAGAAAGAGAATGAAGGGTAAGAAAACCTGTTTCGAGCGAAACGCAGAAGGAACAAAGGAACGAACTCTGCAGTTAAGAAATGTCACAAATTATTAAAGGAACAGTGAATCAGGTAAAAGAAGAGTTTTGAATTTGAATAGAGAGTATACAAGAGGAAGAATATGACCTCCGATTTGAGCAACTGACATAGCAGAGTAGTCTAATGTAGGCAAAGGCGTTAACCGCATTTACCTGGATAAGAGATAAAGCATCAGCACTAGAGTTATCACGACCAGGAATGTGACGAAGATCAGTAGTAAATTGGGCCATAAAAATCCAGATGACGCAGTTCACGAGAGAATAGTGTAAAAGAATATTACAGAAGTGATTGCAGAAGTGAATTGGGTTTATGATACCGTGAGAATATAAAACTGACGACCTTACAAGAAAATAATCTAAAGTTATTTAATTGAAGACTATACATGGTCAAACATAGCTGACGACCTAAGTTATCTATTATGCGAGTGAGCAGCAGGAGAAGTGTTCCTGAGAATAAAGAAGCGAGGAGGAAGCCAGAGCCACCATTTTTTGCAGTTTTGGCTCGTATGTGAAAGCTCCACAGATAAACTCCACATGCGTCTACGAAATAGGCGGTAGATTCATGCACCGTGTGTCAGGGAAAATAAATTGCAAATAATGAGGTTGTTGACTCAATTAGAAGTTTTAACTCTGTTCAATAAGTCCTTCACAAGCAGCATCAGGTTACCAATTAACCATTTGTCGAGCTGCCCGGCGACTTGAAGACAAGCAAAAGGCAGTAACTGGAGCTAATATGGCAGCAGCCTTGGGGAGGAAACGGTTAAGACGCAAAGAAATTAAGGAAATAGGTTTAAGTCAGTAAAAGCAACTTGTTCATTTTAGGGAAGAGGATAATTACGAATAGAAGAAACACGATCAGGTAGTGGAGAAAGGAAAAAGAAGAAAATTTTTAATGGCGCAAGAAAATGATAGAGAGCAGCACTCAAAATGGCATTTCTGCGGAAATTTAAAAACGAAGACAGCTTGAGATAGACGAGAGAAACAGTAACGAAGATGGAGAAAGATGCTCCTCCGTGAGAACGAGAAACAACCTAATAGAATATAATGTAGCCAAACATAACTTAAGGTAAACCACGTAAAACATGATCTATCAAACGTTGAAAAGTAAGCACTGGCATTACGAAACCAAATGGATAAAGTTATACTAAAATTGCCAAAGGAGTTGAAATACAAGTTTAGGACGATCATAGGATTAACTGGAAATTTGAAGGAAGGCAGATTTTAAGTCGAAGAGTAAGAAAAAATGGTGCATTCCATTTAAGAAGAAGTAAAAATATGAATGAGGAATAGAAATAAGTATTCAGCAACGTTTAGAATTTAGATAACACTGTAGTCCCCACAAAATCGAAAAGAATCTGGGCCCTTTTTGGATTCATATGTGAATGCGGGAGAAGCGTAAGGAGAAGTAGAAGTAGGAAAACAATACCTGTTTTCCAGAAGCATGTCAAATTCAACACGCGCAATCTTTAACATTTCTGGAGAAAGTCTGCGAGCCTTGCAAACAGGAGGACTAACGCTTTGTCTTCAATGTTATGGGCAATTAGTCATGGTGGAGACGCAGGAGAAAATTTAAGAAAAGGGCATGGATTAAGTCAGTAAACTTCAGAATGCAAAAGCGGTGTAAAAGAAGATAAGAAGGAGGAAGTCAGGAAGATTGGTTGCCCTTTATAAATTAAGAAGAATCAAAGGTAAAGCATTACAAGAAAGAAAGTAGTGTCCATCAAAAAAAGTAGAGCGGATGTTGGCCATTGTCAATAAGGAATATTGAAATGACTTAAAAAAATCAGCACCAATGATTGTTTTGTGTAGACATCGGCAGAGAAAAGTCAAACGGAAAGAACGACGCAGTCCAATAGATAAAGTATGGAGTTGTTCACCATAGACAAGCAATGCTAGAACCATTAGCAGCCCGTAAATGAGAAACAACAGGCGAAAGAGAAGAACAAAAACCATGAACATTCAAAAGAGAAACTCTGCCCGAGTCAATAGAAAAACCGTTTAGAATACATAAATATTAATATTAAAACCTGGAAGAACAGCATTAACTTAAGGAAATAGAAAAAGAAGAAGAATCAACAGAAATAGGAACAGAAGTAGGAGCGTAGTAGTAGCATTAACTGAACGAATAAGAAATATAGGAATATAGAGCGAATAGAATTGGAGATTGGAGGAATTGACAAGGGACGGAGCGCAATGATTCTATCCGGTCCCGCCTCGAGGGGGAGTTTCCTGAAGAGTATTGTGTGATTTAAATCTACAGGGAGGAATGCAGTTACGTGCTCTAACACCAAAATGATAATGATAGTAGCATAAAGGAGAACCTTGAGGAGGTTGTGGCAAAGAAGAACGGGAAGGTGAAGGAGAACGAGATCTAGTGCGAGAAGATGCAGATTGCTGACACTGACAACGAGAGATAGAAGACATTTGTTGTTGCAAAGAAATAATTTGAAGATTCATATTGTTCAACAGTAAGAATGTTAGTAAGAGGTTCTAAAGATGAATTCTGGAAAGGATGGAGGAGGAGTAAAAAGAGAGAAGGAGCAAGGAAGATTAGAAGCAGCGAAGACGAAGAATAGAGAAGGAAGAGAAGTTTTAGCAATTGAGAGAAAAGTAATAGAAGAAGAAGAGGAAGAAGGGTATTTGCGAGAGTAAAGATCCATAGGGTATAAAGAAGGATAAGTTAAGGAAGAAAAGAAAAAGATTGATTTGGCACGATATAATTAATTCCGCACTTGTGTTTCGGCTAAATCTTGAAGATTACCAAGGCGTCACCATGAGAGAGCAAAGGAGTACTGTAACAAAGCAGGAAGACGGTCCCAGGGAAGAGAGTGCGAAGTAAAGATTGGTTATATCAGCAGGGGACAGAAATAGAGAGGGCATACGGGTAAGAAGCTGTGAGGGAAGACGATCACCCAACACCTCATGTTTTAACAATTGGTGGTAAAAGGAGATGTAAGATTAGAAGGAGAAAGATGGCGACGTAATAATTCACAAGAGTAGGAATAAGGAGTAAGAGAGGAGCTAACTGAAGGTAAAAGATTAGGGATTGATTTGCATTTCATAGGGAATGGAGAGCAGAAAAGCATTAGCTTTTCTCATTCTGTAGGAATCGGCAGCAAGAAATATAATGTGTCTTGAAATTGGTAATTATCACAGTATCTGCCTAAATTGGGTTGGGTTAGGCGAGGAACACGCGATATAGGCTAGGTAATGTTGCCGGCAAAGTTGCGAATGAGGAGGCGAGTGGATATTCTGTTGATGATGGTTGTTGATTAGTTAGACATTCAGTATTTGATTGATTTAGCGATTGTTGGTGAAAGATTGTTGTTGTGTGATAATACATAGGCGGAGGATAATGAGTAAATTTGGGACTGAGTAGAGAGGAGAGGGAAATATTATTCGATGAGAAGTAGGAAAGAATCAGATATATATGTTAGAGGTAGGAGTAGTACTAGTAAGTGTGAGGAGAGTAAAACAGATTATGGTAGTGAAGAAGTAGTGTGGTAGTAGGAATAGTAACAGTAGTAGTTCTCTGTATTGATAAAATCAATATAATTGAGCATTTAAAGTATCAATTTAAAGAACTAAATGTGGTTGCTTAATAAGATTATATATAATAAGATTAGATAATAAAATGGAGGATATAAACAAGATAAGTAATAGGTTAAAAAATATAAATAATATTAAGTTTAACAAGGTAATGGACGAGTCTACGGGATTCAATTTGAGTGCTGTGCCTTTTACATCTGAAAATGACATGTTAATAAGTTGGTTGTTAACTGAATATGGATATGAAGTTTATTTACAATTTTTTTTAGCCTTAATGCAAAATTAATAGTTAGATTAAGTGTATGTTAGATAATAAAATTTTGATGAATGAGATTATGATGTTTTCTTAAGGTGCTAATTTATAAGAAGATTTTAAACATTTTATTCAGGATTCTAAAAATTAGATTTATAAAAGAAATTGTGAAAATACCAGTGTGTGTATATAATATAATAATATAATAATAAAATCAATTATAATAATAAGTAATAAATAATAATATAATAGAAGTAAAATAACATAACTATAATAATAATAACAATATGATGATGATAATAATAATATACAATTAATAAAATAATAATAATAATACATGACATGATAATGAATGTAATGAATGATAAAAATTATTAAAATAATTAATATAAATTATTATAATTATATTTACCTTAGCAGTCTTAAAAAAGAACATTTTAATGATATTAAAATTAATTTAAAGAAGTTTGTTTATTTTTTATTAAATCTACAAATGGCAGAAATTGTTTATTACTCTCAAAAGAGGACATTTTTAGAAGAAAATGTAAAAAGTATATCATCATCCTCCATCTAAGCTCTTTCCATATAAGACTACTGCAATATATATATATTTATATATATATATTATATATATTATATATATATATTATATATATATATATATATATTATCTATTTCTATTAATATAGATATACTATAATATAATATTATTTAATATAATATTATATAATAGTATATATATATAACTTCTCTTCCTATCAATAGTTACAAGAATGGGAGTAAGGTGCGCGACGGGCTCGGAAAAGAAAAGCAGTAGAAAGACATGACAAGTCGAAAGAAAAGCCAGCCTTACCGCGCACAAGTACCATTAATTAGTGGGAACCATCGCCAGTCAGAAAATCACCCTAAAGCTTCATGGACAGCGATGACCCTCATATGGTAGATCGTCAATGGTAAGGGTTCATCCCTTGCCCAGGTGGGCCAAACCATACCCCTCAAATCCCCCGCATGTCATCCTGTTATTACTTCTTCTGTTCAACTAGATTTTCTCTTCAAGAATTCGTTTACTGATCATCACTTTTTTCGTCTCGCCGCCGGTCGGTTTCACACACTCGCACTATGACATTGTTAACCACGACTTATCATTCATCTTTCCATTTGCAAACCATCTCACATACTTTATTTATTCTCTCATTTACCCTTTTTCACACCACAACATTTAAACGTTCATTCCTTATTTATCAATTCTTAATCACACTAGACACCCTAAGATTGTCCATCTGAACATTTGAACTTTAGATCTATCTTTTTTCCAACCATAGTTTCTCCATCTCTTATATCAAGTAAAAGTACACATACCTCATTGTAAAACCTAGCACACTCAAGACTTAGTCCCCTTTACATTCACCAAGATTTTAATTGCCAGCACCCTCTGCATTCACAACTTTCTCTAAACTCTGCATCGTCGTTCCCTTCATTTTACATATATACAAATATTAAAAAACTCAGACACTTGTTCATGGCTCACTTACGATCATAACTTCACACTGAGGAGTTCTTCACTCAAACCTTAACTTAATATTATATATATATATAATACTACTATATAGTATATATATATATAATATATATATATATATATATATATATTTATATAGTATATAATATATATTTATATAATATAAATATATACTATATATATATATATATATATATATATATATATTTATATATATATATTATATATATAATATATATATATATATATATATATATAATAATAATAATATATAATAATAATAATAATAATTATGATTATTATAATTATTATAATTATTATAATTATAATTATAATAATAATTATAATAATAATAATAATAATAATAATAATAATAATGCAATTAGTAAAAAAACCTTGCACAAGCTTCTTAAGTTTTTTAGTTACATAGGTATGTAATTAATCATAGATATAGGGTCCTATACAACTGTAATGCCCATATATGGCTAAGCATTGAACAGTCTTAATAATACAGACCTGTTCAATGTTGAATATATTCAAAGTTGAATAATTCGTATATTGTATTTTCTAGTTTTATGAATACATTTAATTCTTGTAATTGTTCAGTTTCAAACATTTTTCAGTTTAATTTTGATGGTTGTTCTTTCTTCATCCTTGCACAGGAAAAAAAATTATAAATACACTCTTAATAGAGGGTCAGAGACAAAGTGTACATTATTCAAGTTTAGTAACTTAAATTCGTTTTGTTCCAGAGCAGCTCTTTGACAATGTTATAAATGAGGGGTCAGGAACCGGACGGAACAAAGAAAAAGAACTTTGAGTTGGGCCTAAACCGGAACTGGAGAAAAAATAATAAGTAATTTAACAAAATAAATTCTGGATCAAAAACCTTTGCCGGTGACGCAAAATGTCATCACTCCAAGCAGATGGAAGAATAAATCTATGTTTCAGGCAACTGCGATCATTAAGAGGCGCATTCGTCTTTTCCGAGAGCTCGCCACGGTATAAAAGTTGTTTCGAGAGAAACTATAATACTACAATTTCTCTCAAAACTAAACTTTTATATTTCAAGCCAATTTAACTTCAGCAGTGTGCGTAGCGACTGTTATTTTATGGCGGCAGAGGGTTCAATGGGGTTTCAATAATGTATTACGTAAATATAAGACTTTGATCAATTTATGAAAATTTGGAGATGGGAGCTTTTAATACCTAAAACCCTATCCACTCTTCGCCCATGTCACCTACTATAATTAACAAAACTTTGCAAAAATAATTTCTTTTTCATATTTTCACGTGTGCATCAAAAGAGATCAACCTTTAAATGCCAACTCAAAAGTTCCAAAAACAAAATAATTGGTATAATTCAATGCTTTGTGAAAGGTTCTTTGATGCTACCAGGTGATTAATAATAATCGATAATTATAATCTCCTGGTCTGTTTCTTATATTTCAATTTACAAGTTCTAATTTGTAAAATTTTCAACTTTACATTATAAGTTCTGAACACTGAAATGAGGTTTACGTCACTGCGATGAATGCAAATCTTACACGACGTTCAATATAAATGTGAATGTTTAATTAACTGAAAAAAAGAGCCGTTAAATCCAATCTTGATGACTTACACTGCAGATTACGGTAGACATATACGTTATCCAGTATTTCTACTTTGCTATCAGCACATATACTAACCTAATTTGGGTGCAGGGATTTTAAATCTGTAGTTAGTTTTTCTCTTTAAGCTACAAGATTGCCGCTGTTCACGGGAATACAAATTTGCCAAAAAAAATGTAATTTTTACTTAACAGCGGCAAAAAGGTTGGTTATACAAATATATTATCTAAATAAAAAAATGTGCATCTCGCCCAATTACACATGCTCTGAAAATTTAATATTTATTGGTTAAATAATAAAACGGAAATCGTGAGTTTTCATTTATGAAATGCCAAAAGAAAAAAAAATTCATAAATAAAATATCGGTTTTATTTATCCGATAAATAATTATTAAATTTTCAGAGTATGCATAATTGGGCAAGATAAACGTTTTTTATTTAGACAAGTTTTTTTCCTTATCCAACCATTTTGCCGCGTTTCACGAATAAAAACTTTCAATTTTTGAATGTTTTGCCATGAACGGCGGCAAAACCGTAGCTTACAAATCAATATGATTTTTGGAATTTGCTCACAAACTTTAGTCAAACACAGGTGTGTCCGATCACAAATATTCTCTCTCTCTCTCATTACAAGAACATAATAAAAATATTTTAATAAAGCATATTGCCCTATCGAAGACTGTCCCATCCCGCCCTCAAAACTACCAATTTTTATAATTTAAAAATAAAACACAAATAATATCTAAATTCCAAGTCCAACATGAAAGGCAAACACGTGATAAAACCATCTAATTTATTAGAAGAATATTTACAACAAATTGTACTAAATGTCGCATATAACATTACATTATTATATTTATAATATATATATATATAATATATATATATATATAATATATTATATATATTATATATATATATATATATATATATATATATACAAAAAAATCATTAGAATGGTTGTAAAACATGATACAAATACGTATAAATAGTTATATATTATATATCACATTAAATCTAAATTGCACCGAACCATTTTTAAACATAACATATGTAGGTTTTTATATTATATATATATATATATTATATATATATTAATATATTATATAGATAATATATATATATAATATATAAATATTGATATAAATTTAGATATAGTAAATTATAAATTATAAATATTGTGTCGGAGATGGGGTTGGAGTCGGACAAATGAGAGGCTCCAAGATACTAAATTGCCGAAATAAATAATATGGAGGAGGGACAAGAAGTTAATAAAAGATTTCCTAAATACGATCAAAGAAAGAAACAGGGACATGAAGAAAGAAAGAATAGAAAAGAAAAAAATTAATAAAGGAAACCAAGAAGAAGAATAAAAATCAGCAGGGAATGGTAATGACTCAAGGAAAACTTAAAATTGAAAATTTAATTAATTATTTTTCAGTTACAAGAAAATCACTAAAAAAAATAATAATTTAAGTTTCTTAAATTATTATTATTATTATTATTATTATTATTATTATTATTATTATTATTATTATTATTTTATTATTGTCTGTTGCTTTTTTTTTTTTGAATTAGAATCCCAATTATTATAACATAGCTGTGAGTAAGGCTTCGTTTCTTCGTAACAAAACTCATTCATCTCGTTTATATGAAGTTAAACTGATCTTTTTGAGTATAAGTATACAGTTTAAGTAAACAGTGTGTTTGTGTGTGTGTAAAATTATTTGAATTTCAATACATAGTTTGTGTAAAATTCTTCAAAATCACAAAAGTGTTTTAAGATTTGAAACTGCATAATTTGTGAAATTCTATAAAACTCTTATCAAATATTTCAAATGAAATATGTTAGTACCCGCTCAATAGATAGGAAATTGAGTTTCAGAAGGTATTATAGGAACATGAAAATACGAGTGAGTAAGAGGTCATATGTGCTTATTGTAGGTTTACACCCTTCGGAAATAAATAAAATAACCATCCACAAAAAAATAAAAACAATGAAAATCACATATCAATTATGAGAACTTAATCTTAGATTTGTAGTAACTTTAATTAACAAGTTATAAAACATTTAAAACTATTACAAGTTGAATTATTAAAAATAACTTCTAAATTTCTAAAAGCTTTCCAACCCTTTTACATTAAATATAATTAACAAAATTCTCTCTAAACTACTCAACCAAGATACGCCTTAATTCTTATAAAAATCATCATAAGTAAATAAGTAAGTAAGTCTTATCTATAAATATAGTAAATGCAAAACAAATTAAAATTAAATACATAAAATTCTTTAATTCAAAATAAAATTTTAGTTGAGAGAAGAAATTTACATTTGGAGACCAGAGGAAAAAAAAGCGGGTTACATTTTCCGTTTATAACAAGAGAGCAATTCTTATTTTGATTTGTAATGCTATTTTCCAGTAAACAAACTTACTTTTAAACCTCTTTCCGGGACAGGCTGTTCCCCATTCCAATTTTGTCATATTAACCTACTCTATTTTAACAACCAGATGACAAAAAAAATAAGTTTTTCCCCTTGTGGTCTTCATTTTAAAATCAATATAGCAACTTTTCAATATTGGTGTCGTTGGTAAAATTTTTTTTTTATCAATCTAATATAATGTGGTTTCAAATGAGCAACATAAAATTTTATATAATATATATATATATATATATATAATATTATATACATATATAATATAATTTGATTTTAAAAGAAAAAAATAAAATTTATATAATATATATATATATATATATATATATATATATATATATATATATATATATATATATATT
>JABUQX010055715.1:15000-46030 GCA_015478945.1 Trachelipus rathkii
ATACCTTGTATTATAAATAGTCCTAAGATTACATAACAAAATCAAATGTTATAAAGAATATTCACTTCTTGAAGAATAAAGAAAATAGGGTTACTGCTAAGTGGGAATAAGACAAGATATGGGATCTTTCAGGGAAGGTGTTATGGACCGTAATAGGAAAATGACGACGGCGAATAAGGTCCAGCTGGGGACAATCAATGAATAAATGTCGAACAGATTGAGGGGTGTGGCAACGGCAAAATTTGCAAATGGGAGGGGGATTCCGTGACATATAGTGACTGTGAGTGATATTGGTGTGGCCAATACGGAGGTGTGCAAGTATCACCTCGTGAAAGCGCTTTCGTCGGTGGGAGGAAGACTATTCACCGATGATCGGTTTTATATTTCTAAGTTTCGCTCTCCGCTGATCATTCGTCCAGCGCTCTTGCCAATAAGATCGAAAACCTTGTCGGAGAGCAGGATAGTAATCGGTTGATGGGAGGTAGCCTTGTCGAATGGCATCCGGGAGATACCTGGAACAACTCCGAAAAGAGGAGGTGGCCATGAAATGCGACGGACTCTTATATTGATAATAATGAATGAAGAAATTTCAACGGCGAAGAAAGTTGTGAAACATTTAAGATTTGGATTAGTAACGATCTTCAGAAGAGCTAAAAGGAGTGAAATTTTAGGACTAAAGAAAGATAGTTGAGATAAGGAATTAGACTTTTCATGGGGAATCAAATTGCCATGATTGGAAAATAAGAAAATACATCAAACTTTTTTTTTTCTATTTGTAGAAAATTGTTGAATCATTGTCCTATTGCTTAATGGTTGAGTTATATTAAAAAGATTGTGTTGAGATGAGCCACTAAGTAACAAATGTTCTGAATCAATTAGAGAATTGTTGTTAAGATTGGAGAAAAAAGATTCGGTAAAATGAATATGGTTCGTGTCGAATAGTAAAGAGGGAAAAGTTTGGTGTGATGCCAGTAACTTAGCCATTAGAGTGGAATTGGAGATTTACGAAAATGTAGTGGAAGCTTCAAATTGGTTAAGAAAATGGTCTTGACTTTTCTCATTTAAATGTAGCTAAATCGGAAGCAATAATGAAGGGGATAAATTTGGCGTTGAAGCGGAAATTGAATAATACTGAAGTGAAGACGGACTGGCTTACCGTTGGCAGGTGGATAAAGTCTATTATTACTAAGAGATCAGCGGATGAAAACTAGAGGTAGTGAAGAAATGCTGATTAACAGGTGATTAGGTATTTTGAAGCAGTTAATTAAGGAAAATAACCTAATCTTGAGAGTTGCATCTGTTCCTTCAATTCAGAATAAAGCAGATTAGTTGACAAGCTCTTACAAACATTGGATGGAGACTGATTGGTAAAAGATATATATGTGCTTTTGGATCTCTTAGAGCAATTGCTCTACATGAGAAACATCATGTGTGAGTTAATAGATCGCTACATTTGGCAAGAGTGGTTGATCCAAGAATAAACAGAGACAAGGTAAAATGAGAAATTCGAAAATTGACATGTCCCAGGTAAGCATGATGTGAGGGATATTAAGTTAAGTTGAGGAGAATTGGAAACGTTTGTTAATGGTTATTACACATCATTGAGAAAGATTTGCTACATATGATTCAAAGAAGATACAAAGGTTGTTTTGGGAAATATCCCCATTTGATAAGGTAGTGATGGATAATAAACCGTTTCATTATATGACTTGTTCGACGTCAATTGTTAAGAACTGCTTATCGAGTTAGCAGAAGCGGAATTGTAGTGTGTAATCATATGAAAATCACACTGGTGGCAGAGAGAAGCGGAATAACCCCCGAAAAAGCAGTGTTTTGGTACAATTTGCCACCGAAATAGAGGTTAAATAGTGATACAGTTCCGAGTGAATCTATATTTAAGTATAAGTGGCGGCACCCAGAGGTTAAGGCAGAAATTTTATTTGATAAAAAGGTAGTAACTGAATTTGATGTAAAGGAGAGAGAATGAGTAAAACCACCAGATGCAAAATGTACCTCAAGGTTGAAGAAGGGTCACATTACACCAATAAATTCAAAAAATAATTTTGAAAGTAATAAAATATCCCGACATTTTCTAGATATTCGGAAAATAATAGATGAAGACTTTGAAGCAGAGGTAAATAATGGTCGTGACAGAGAAGAAGTAAGAAAGAGTAACTGATTTGTGACAGTAATTTCGATAATGTATACTTTTTTTAACTTTTTTAGTTTGCTTTAAAACATAACTGGCTATAAAGGGAAAACTGAAGAAAAATTTTGAAAGGAAAGAACAATTTGGATTAAGATAGAGTAGAAAAAGAGAGAGATATTGTTTCAACTAATGATCTTGCGATCAGGGCAGAGCATAGTATATAATTAACTGTTATTTATATTTAATTGTATAAAAGAGAAAAAGAGCTTAACATGGTTTTAGGTCACTTTAAAATATATGAATAATACTTAATTGATGCGTTGTTATTAAACTGCATTCAACAATAAAGTTTATTCCTCTCCTTAGAAACTACACTTTTCAATAATAAATATACGGTACAAGTATGACACTTTTTCTAGTGAGTTGACAAGACATCTCACAAAAATAAAACTTAAGAACAAAGAACAAAAATATATTTAATAATCAAAAGGGTGAAAATTATTAAAATTAACTACTGTAACTAAAAAAGTTTAATAACGTCAATTGGATGTAAAAGTTTTACTAATCCATAATACAAACATATTTTGAAACAACAACGCTGGTAAGCCCCCTATGTAACTTTCATGTGGGATATTTGCTTTACGACTTCATAAATATCATTATTTTGAGTATATGTACATATATATATATTTTTGAGTGTATGTACAGGTGCTGTTGCTGCACAGGAGGAAGCGGCGATGGTAATTTGAAAACCCAATACCGGGGAGGACTCCTGGACAAAACTATGAGGATGGGCTTTGTAGGAAGGCCAAATCTTAAAGAAAATTCAGTTCTACAAGTCAGGTAAGACAGCAGATGACCCTCCTCCCTCCTAAAGTCTTTGGTATGTAAAAACCTAAACAGATCTCGTGTGGAGGGAAAGGGTGAAAGCGTGCAAGAGTTATGTGAATTTCGGCAGAAACGGGGGTCTACAGTCTTAGTTAGAGAAGGCAAAATCGTGCTCATTCTTGGCGCGAATACATCCATAGTGAGCAGTAATAATAATAATTTTACGACAAAACAGCGATGAGAGGAATATGAAAATAATTCAAGATGGAGGTCACAGACAACTCAAACGGACAGTTGGAGGGGTCAAGACGTAATTGCTTAATAATAGTAGTCACAGCTGAGGGTTCTGTAACCAAAGATGCGTTGTAACCATCGTTATGTCATTTCCAGAACCTCTAGAGTCTGAAGGTGGAGGTACAGTGAGCACATGAGGTGCTCTCTCGGCAAGGACAGCGGTATGACAGCGGGGGGGGGGGTTAAATGTTTTCCCACTCATCGTCATGGTTTCCACGTTTTTTTTTTTATTTCTTTTTTTTATTTTTTTTTATTTTTTATTTTTTTTTTTTTTTTTTTTTTTTTTTTTTTTTTTTTTTTTCTTTTTTTTTTTTTTTTATTTTTTTTTTTTTTTTTTTTTTTTTTTTTTTTTTTTTTTTTTTTTTATTTTTTTTTTTTTTTTTTTTTTTTTTTTTTTTTTTTTTTTTTTTTTTTTTTTCTTTTTTTTTTTTTTTTTTATTTTTTTTTTTTTTTTTTTTTTTTTCAGACTCTCATTCACTACTTTTCGAAAAAGTTCCCAGTCGCTAGGCACAAGGTTAGACTAGTTATGAATATCCGAGAGGTCATTTCGTCTATAAACCCACATTATAAAAAGAGGTGAAGTAAGTGATCTAGGGAGTGATGGCAGCTCGTTTTTAAGTTGAGAATATGAGAAAAGTACGTAAGATGGTCATTAAAGATCATACACAAAAAAAATCATCCGTGATTCTATGAGGATGGGTGAACCGTACAGGGACAGCACTGGAGATGACACATCACGGCTGCATCCTTTATATCACTGGTGGAATAGCATGACCTTTATCTTTGTAGTGGAAAATTAAAAGCCCCTCGAGTCATTAGATAATGTGACTTTGTATATGGTCAATAGTAGTTGACGTTCCAAGCACGGAAGTTTAACTCTGGAGGCGTACAGAGCAAGGTCATCCAAGTAGAAGAAACAACGAATAGAGGCTAGAATACTGGCGACATCATTGAATACTACCGCGGAGAAGAACACTTAAGACGCTTCCATACGGGTACCCCCCTCGCCCATGGTAAACTGCCGATAGAATTGTGTCATTTAGGACCTCAAAGGACCAATTAGTCAGAGTCTGGATGAAATAGGGGAGCAAAATCTACAGTTTCTGCAGGATCTCCTCCCTCCACATAGTCATGCCTTCTAAAAGTTAAAAAGCGTTTACTGTATCATTTTGTTGTTCGAGAAGTCTCTGACATTGTGGTCATTCAAATGGAGAAGGGGATCCAGTGTGGAGCAATGTTTTCGGAACCCAAATTAGAAAGCGGAAAATAGACACAGCTTTTCCAGCTTAATAAGATGGGCTGCCACCATCTTCTCCATGAGTATGAAAGAGTGGAAGGACAGAGAAATTGGTCTTTCGATTATCGCGAAGGTTGGGTCATTTCCAGGTTTAGGAATGGGGATTGTATAAGCCTTCCGCCACTATCCTGTTGTATTGCTTAGAAGCCCTATATTTAATAGAATAGGGACATCGTGCAGGAGAGGATACGACATGACGGGTAAAACGAATTGAATTGCCTGTGGATGTTTCAGACGATTCCCCTGGGGAAGCTGGCGCCAAGTCTTTATTAGATATGTCTGTTGAACGGCGTCAAATGGTATCCGTGAATTCATGGGAAAGGAGTCTGCAAGGGAAGTATTATGAAGTGAGGGAGATTTCAAGATTTGATGAATTGAATAACGATCTACTCAAGCATGCTGTCGTTATATTACAATATATTGTATGTTAAAGATTAGGGAAGTGCGTTCCCGAGATATACTGCCAACGGTAGGAGTCTGAGAATTAACCTGCTTGATAGGTATGTCTGTTCCAAGAGGGTTAGGATTATTAGGTCGGAGGCTTGCAGATGCAGGGATTGAATGGTGGGGTGTGCCGCAGCCGGTGCATGTGGTATGAGCACTTAAAGGGGTGGAAGCCGGCCTATATGCAATTGATCTTGCATAAGTATAAGGCACATATGATAATTTCACCTTTTCATGCCGTGTTGCCTCATGATAATCCATCTTGTGCAGAATGCAAAGCTATAACCTCTTTTGCTCAGGCAAAAGAGGAGCAGTGAACAGAAGAGGCAAGATTGATTTCCTACCTTAGGTACAATGGGCGACCTGGTCAAAGAAGTAAATTTTTTTTTTTTATCTGCACCCTCACCCATGGGGAAAGGAATTTGGGACTGACACAAGATTCACACAGCAACCACACCATAAGACATATCGGGCTGGTAATAACGAATGCAACTGGGATAAGTGGGATAATAACCATAACAAAAATAAGAACAATGATACCAATAAATAAATAAGACAAAAAGAACTGAACAAAATAAGGAAATAAAAGGTAGAAATATAAATCGATAAATAAAATGAAGGGAAAATATAATAGAGACCTGCCTTTTTGACCACCCTATGGTGAATACATTATCGAGTGTGATTATTATTATTATTATTATTATTATTATTATTATTATTATTATTATTATTATTATTATTATTATTATTATTATTATTATTATTATTATGTAGGTGGTAATAGTATTGTATGACAAAGTATCTTATTAAGAAAAGAAGACAAATATTAGGAACCCCACAGCGTTTGGTTGGTAGGTTTATTCAAATATATAAAATTTAACCACCAAAAATTTAAATTCAAAATAAAATCTTATGAACTGAAAGCTCATAAAAAAAATTAGCTTTTGTTTGTTGTACAAAAAAAATTGTTTGTTTGACCTAACAATAACTACAATATTAATTCGTACAAAAAAAATTGTTTGTTTGACCTAACAATAACTACAATATTAATTCTGCAACTTAATTTATTCAAGACAAATAGTTTATAACTGAACAGACATACCAACTCAATACTCAAGGGATCCTAATCTCCAGTTGATAACCCCACTCCTTAAAAAATGGTATATAGTTAAATTATAAAAATAAATAAATAAAAAGCACAATAATAAATCTATCTCCATATTAATTAATATAAATTAATATAAATATTTACAAATGCTAAAAAATAGTTACAAAATGTACTACGTGATGAAAATCATGCCCACGAAAATTTCATAAGTAATATACTGTAAGTAATAAAAATAGTAGTAGTAGTAGTAATAATAATAATAATAATAATAATAATAATAATAATAATAATAATAATTTTTTGAGTCCTGTACAGGAAGCAGACACTGATCACTTTGACAGTATACTAATGAAAAAACACAGGGTCTGCACCTAGACATGGAAACTTTACAACTGATGAAGTAAATTCAGTTCACATCTGAACGAAAGTGCGGAGATTCAGCAAGAATAGAGGAAAGTCGATTTCTATAGAGAATGAAGGCGATATCAGTAAAGTACCTACAACGTGGTGATGTCAAAGAGGGACAGGCAATCAGGAGATGCTGGACAGAAAAAGGCTGATGGGCCCGGCAAAACGGACAAGAGGAGGGAGCGTCCCTCGACATGAGGTACCCATGTGTTAAACGAGTGTGACCAGTTCTAAGTCGTGTCAGATTCACCTCCCGTTGTCGGCACAGGCGAATCGGGGGAGACCAACTATTCACGAGGGGCTTCACTAAGCGGATCTTAGCAACCCACAGATTCTCCCTCCAACAGGCTTGCCAGCAGGACCGGAAGTCACTTTCGATGGGGGCGTAGTAGGCGGTTGCGGGAAGAAGTCCTATACGGAGGTTTCGAGGAAGGTACGCGTTGCAGGATTTACGGGAGGCCGAAGCCTGAACTGCTGCCCTATCAGCGCACTCATTACCCACAACCCCCACGTGAGAGGGAACTCAACAGAACTGTAAAACCTTCAGACGGGCATGGAGTCTGCACAAAAAAACGTTGTATGATGGAAACCAAGGGATTCCTAGGGGACCGTTGTTGAATTGCGAGAAGCGCGCTCTGAGAGTCGTAAAAGATGGTGACGTGGTCAGCTCCGTCAAGAATGAGAACCCTAGAAATGGCAAGAAGCAGTGCCACCACCTCTGCCGTAAAGACAGAGGAACAGGAAGGCAGAGTACTGTCAGGAAATACAGCCGATGCTTCTACATTATCGTTAGTCTTGAAGTCATCAGTAAAGACAGCCATCGAGGCTGAGTGACTCGCCTGGTGGGAGGAGAAGACGGCATTGAGGAGGGAAGGGTGGTTAGACTTAGGCAATGACCACATCTTTGTACATACCTGGGGGGATGGATGTAACCATGGATCGGCATAGCGATCATACGAGTAAGGCAAAACAGCTCGAAGTGGAATCCGGAGGTATTCAAATACATCTGCCATCACTGATGCAAACGGCCCAAGTGGCGGGCGAAATGTCACCGTTTCAAGGATAGAAATCAGAACTGAGGGTGTAGGAATTCGTAGTTGGACGTATGGGGAACACATGTGGTGTTCCTTTCTCAGAGACAGAGGCATAACACCAGCCTCCACCTCCAGGCTCTCCTTAGGTAAAGAAGGGAAAGCCACCGTCGCAATATGGAGACCCTCATTTTGGATGGGGCCTAGGAGGCCTAAATAAGAACGAGATGTATGACCATATATGGCACATCAGTAGTACAACCTTGATCTCACCAAACGATATAAAGCCTGAGCTGATTCCCTCTGACAGCGCCCCAGGTGGTAGAAGTGAGGTGACGAAGAAAATCCAGTGGTCGGTGGCAGCTGGTTTTCAGTTGCTTGATATGTGGAAGATCGGACAATCACATATAAAAATCATGCCAAAAAATCTAACCTGTGGTTCGAAGGTAACGGAGGAGCTGTAAAGAAACAAAGATGGGAAGTGCTCTTCCAGGCCACCCCGTCGGTTTATCCGGCGGAAAAGAACAGCCTTAGTTTCTTTTTTTTTTTTTTCATGGAGCAAAAAGCCCCTTGCATCTCACCAAGTGGACAGTTTATCAAAAGTCAGTTGCAAATGGCACATCATGTATGAGAGCCTGGCTCCTGTGATGTATATTGCGAGGTCATCCACATAAAGGTAACATCGGTCCCGGGAGGAGATATCGGACATCATATCTTGAATCCCAGTGAGAAGAGGATCGCATTGAGGACACTACCCTGCGGCACCCTCTCTTAAATGAGAAATACTCTAGAGAATACAGAGTTGCACCTGAAAGGATCTGTTGGTCATCAGGTTCTGGAGAAAAAGGGGATGCTGACCCCGCAGGCTCAAGGAATGTAGCTTTTGGAGGACCCCCAATCTCCATATGGAATCATAAGCCTTCTCAAGGTCAAAGAAAACCGCCAATACTTGTTTTTTGAAAAGGCTTCTTGAATGTCATGATCTAAGCGAAGAAACGGGTCGACAATAGAGCGGTGCTTCCTAAAACCAAACTGAAGAGGAGGGAAAGTTTGGATTTTTACCAGAATCGAGAGAAGGCGGTTGGCAACCATTTTTTCCATCAGTTTGCATGTGTGGCATGTCAATGCAATAGGGCGGTTGTTAGTCGTCGGCAAATTCGGATCTTTTCCCGGTTTGAAAATGGGGACAATGTGCGCCGTTTGCCAAACGGGTGGAAAATATCCTCCACCCAGATGTGGTTGTACAAGGCGAGAAGAAAAGCTGAGGCGGACGGGTGGAGGTGGCGTATCATCTGGTAAGAGACACCATTCGGCCCCAACACTCCATCCTTGCACGCCCCAAAGGCCTCCCGGAATTCCGCTTCCGTAAATAGGTGATTATAAGTAGTACGTATCAATAGGCGATCAGAACGAAATGGTTCATTGTATCTAGACCCACTGGAGCAAGTCGCAATTCGTCTGCTACCGCACTCGGTGCGCAGACCACGTCCACGCCGTGTTTAAAAACGATTGGGGGATCAATATGGTGCTTACGGGAGATTTTCCGAACAACTTTGTAAACGGAAGGCAAAGGAGTGGATGAGTCGACGGAAGAGACGTAAGTACAAAAGTATCGTCTCCTGGTCCTTCCGTTAATACGACGAGATCGAGCAGCAGCGGCCTTAAAAAAGATCAGATTTGACTGGGATGGTAACAGTTTGTACGATCTATAAAGTTTTCGTTTTTCTCGAGTGGCCTGTGCACACTTCCAAGAACACCACAGCGTAGCAGAACGACGGCACTGATGTGAGCGAGGAATACTAGTATTAACAGCACCAATAGTAGTAGTCTGGAAAACCTTGAAAGCCGCAATAGGCGTCGGGAAGTTGTCAAGCGCGGGAGGAGAGGCATTTCCGCAGCCTGCAAGAACAAAGTCCAGTCTGCGAGGTCATATCTGCATGACGAATACGAGGGCTGAGAAATGGTGGAGCTGAGAGATGTGACAAAAATTGGATAATGGTCACTCCCACAGAGGAAATATGGCCTCTAACATAGATAGGTATCTATGATAGAAATAGAACAGAAGGATATCCACCCAAATAGAGGAAAAGAGTTTCAAAGCGTTCATGAGTCGGTAGGCCAGTGTTTAAACATCCCTGCGATAACTGCTGTAGACAATCAAGCAGCCACTCAGCGTTCGGAGACGTAAGATGGTCTCCCACACGGCGGATGGTGTATGTTAAAATATCCCAAACGAGGGAAGTTGCATGAAAAGGTTGAGAAGATCTACCGATGTAGAGTGAACAGATCGTCAATGTAGGGTTCAGGTGTACACGTGCCGCTACAGCATGTAAGCGAGTTTGGAGACGTAGGGAGTAAAAGGGACCGACTCATGAAAGATAATTGCTGCTCCCCTTCTCGCACTAAGGTCAAGATGGGCAGACACAAGAGGATCCCTGTATCCTGAAGGTTGTCGAAAATATCGGCCACGAAGCTGAATTTCCTGAAGGCAGATAGCCTTTCGATGATGAATTTCAATAAGTCGGGCTAACTCTTCGAAGCTAGAATAGCAGCTGCGGCAATTCCATTGTAAGAATTTAGCAATAGTGTCAAATGCGATACCTATTCAACTGATTTGTTGGTAACTCTGATGGTGATAGGTTGAGTTTCATCAGGGGGTTGCACATCCTTACCTCGGCGGGTACGGGGAATCCTCCAGTCAACACCCGGAGGCGTTTCGAATCTGGGGAAGGGGATGGTCCCTTAGAAGGGAAATGGGAGGCGATCTTGGAGGCATACTAGATGTTCATCCAGCAGCCCCAAGCGATTCGTATCCAGAAATAAGGACCTGAGAGGAATTCGCATCCTCCAATGTCGAACCCATCAATCTAGAGGCAACAGAAGTCACAGAGGGTGCAGGATCATGGCTCACCGTGTTGGAGATACGAGGTACCCCACCAGTGAACACAACTGGAAGAGTGGGGGCCAACCCAAACACCGGAGCAGAGCCCCAGACAGCGTCGGTGGAAGATATTTTTTCCAGTGAAGTAGGAGAGAGGACCGAGCCAAGGCGGCTGACGATTTCCTTAACCTTCTCCCCTGGTGGCGAACTCAAAAAGACCGCAAAACCCGGAGTGAAGGACTGCCAATCGGAGTGACCGTTGGTACCTCAGAAGGCAAGGTACAAGTGTCGGTTTTGGAAGCGATACAGGGGAGAACAGTAACCGACGCGTCCCCACGGGTATCCACCCGTTCCCTGGAGTGGGAAGGGTGAGAAAAACATGAATCGATGGTAATATTCAGATAATAGAAATCTGGACAAGACTCGAAATCACTAGAATAAGAAGTAACGGTATGGCTAGGCTCGGTAACGTCCGTTAAAGAGTCATAAGATGGCAGAGGCGGAACAATGGTGGCACCCCAAGTCCTGAGCACGCGTAGAACGACGGGTCCGTTTTGAAGAAACCTTGGGAGCCTCAGATAGCGTGGAAGCAAACTTCAAAAAGTCGAAGACCGATGTTGAAGGGAATAGATTAGTCGTGGGGGAGAAGACCTATCGTCATGAGAGGATGGACCCGAAAATTGCTCTGGGGAGACTGGTGCCGATCTCTTACGGGAAATACGTTTCCCAATGGGGCCAGAAGAAATACCCTGCGCGGCAGATGTAGAGGAGAGCGATTCCAACGAAGGTTGTACGGGCGGCAGAGAGTGTGTAACCGCAGGTGCGTAGATGTCAGCGAGACATTCTCCACGGGTCAAAAACAACTGCTCAGGAAACCTACGTCTAGAATGAACGCGGGTGAAGCAGGGTGGGGAGCAGTTTATTCTTTTAGAAGATGGTGTAGGACAGTAGTGCTGAAGAACAGAAACCTCGAACAAAGGCAAGTCAAATTTCGGGTCGGTATGAACAATGGGGGAATTCAAGCATGGAGGACTATTCAAACGTGCGACACGGGAACGGGGTGTATTGTGGGGGGGAACGCGCAGCCGCCTGAACAAATGAAATGGAAAGATGAGACAACTTCTCCTTTGCCAGGCGCGTCTTCTCACGATGATCCAATTTGTGAAGAGCACACTGCTCAAAGATTTCCTTCTCCAAAGTAAAGAAGGGACAATGGACAGACGAGGAGGAATGTGAACCCTTGCAGTTGGGACTACAAGGAGGGTTGTTACAAGTCGTGTGGAGAAAACTTCCACATTGGGAACAAATGGTTAGGAGGGACCTACAGTATTTTGGGGGTGGCCAAATTTATGACACTTGAAACACCTCCTCAGGAAGGGGATGCAAGTCCGGACCGTGTGCATAATAAAGCCTAGTTTAACTTTGGTCAGAGGGAACGGCACACTGAAGGTAAGTAGGAGGAGAGAGTTTGGCAATGATGGATTCTCCCTGTGAGGGGCGAACCGATAGATATTTGTGATGGGCATACTTCGACGTTGGAAATGAGCAAGGATATCGTCCATTGTATCCAAACGGAACTCCGGAGCGTATATGGTACCTTTCGACGTATTACGGACATCGTCAGGTTTGGAAATGAAAGAGATATCCCCCAAACGGGAGAGAGAAGCCAGTAATTGGCTCTGCGTACTGGAGGAAACCATTCCTCATTGGTGTCGCCTGGACCTTACGAGTATGAAGAGCTGCCATCAAAGCGTCGGGGAGGACAAGGTGGCTGCTAACCGTCAGTGGTTGGGATGTAACGGAACTTAAATAAAAATAAAGAATAAGACACAAAACCAGGAACCCCCGGAGGAGAGTCCGAGAGCGCGATCGTAGTAGCGTGTGTTTTGTTGAAGTCACCCATTGGGAGGACCCTGCTGGCGCGAGGACTCCTGGGATGTCTGGTGTGTAATTCGAGTCGAATGTTGATGTGGTGAGGCCGTTACAGCCTTTCCCGGTCTCGAAGAGGAAGCCCCAGCGATGGAATCGCAGTGTAGGACTAGGTATTGGGTGGTAAAAGAGCCAACCAGCTTATCTACATGGGCCTCAAACCCCCTATTGGTCCTGGGTTCAGAAATGGCCAGGGAGAGGTCGGGTTGGGAGCCCAACTTATGGTGAGGCTCGTCTTTCTTTAGAACCTTATTCTTCTTTTTCAATTTCAAGTAAATACCTCCGAAACAGCTACACTTCAATAGATAAGCACAAAAACAATAAAACCAATGATGAATATAAACAATAAACGTCGTGAGAGCGGGGCCGTGAAAACTGCTCCTATCACACGCCCGAGCTATATAACTCCTCTCCTGAAACTCCAGCCCATAAGGTGGGCTGTAAGCGTGGCCTTGGGAAAGCTCCCCGGAACTCTGCGTTCAGTCCCTAAGATCGCAAAGTAGTAGCCATGCACTACACCGATAAGACGTGAAGCCCAAGATTTTAGACACCCAAGTGCGGGACAGCCTCCTTAGTGGTTAGCCAAGGTTCCGGTCCCCTACAATAGGCGGCCACGAGAAAAGCTAGAGCAACCGGTTTTTGACCTGTACCCTCACCCATAGGGGAAGGGAGACAAGAAGGGCACGAGCAGCAGCCCGTATAGCTAACAGGAACAGGAGGAGTAGGAAGAGCTCTCATAAGAGAAGGAATACGTAGGGTAGTAAAAGGAAAAGGGAAACAAACTGGGAAAGGGATGGGCAAAATGAATGGTATACATAAAGTAAAATATAATGAAGATAATAAAAATAATAATAATAATAATACTAAAAAGAAAAATAGCAAAAATAAAAATATAAAAATAATAATATCAATGATAATACAAAAAAAAATAGATAATAATAGAAAAATAATAAAGATAAGGGAGAGGAAGTAAACAAGAAAAAAATATAACAAAGAGATGCCAAAGGACTTCGCCGACACAAAGTGTCTGTGCCCCTCTCGACGACAACGAGGCACCTTCGTGAAGGGGATATAAGCAATAATAATTAATAATAATAATGATAATATAATAATATCAATAATAAAATAATAATAATAATAATAATAATAATAATAATAATCAATAATAATATATATAATACGTTCTTCTTTAAATAATGATACCATCGATAGCTCTTTTTTACGAAGCATAATGTCAAAGTTTAATTCAATAGTTTACATAAAAAAAGGCTTTTAAAGTTTTAAAACTACTAAAGCAGCTCATTTCAAAGGTTCTCATATATATATATTATATAATTATATATATATATATATATCTATATATATATATAATTTTTTTGTATTCATTTTACTATGTTAGTAAATGAATTTTTATATACAATAAATAATTATATTTAATTCTTTCCCGCAGATTGGGGGTGAGGTGAAGAAGCATTACAATGGAACAGAAAAAAGTAGTATACAGATATGAAGCAGTTGAAAAGAAACTAGCCACCCCAATTGAACCCTATCTTAAGTGAGAACTCGTCGCGATCAGAAAAATCCACCAGGGTTTCACGAGACTACTACGGACCCTCACTGTGGTATATCGTCAATGTGGGGTTTCATACCCCTGGGCAAGCCCACAACCATACCCACTCACAAATCCTGCCATTCACTCCTTTATGGCCCCTTCTCTTTTCGATCAGCCAATTCAACATTCCGTTTTTCCTTCAGGCGATTCCTTTACTGACTCAATCTCACTTTTTCTTCGGTCCCCAGCCTGTCGATTTCCAGCACAATCATCATCACTGTACATCCGCTTAACCAACGACTATCATTCATCCTCTCCATATGACTGAATCATTTAATGTACTCTCGTTTATTCTCACACTTAGATAGCCTTTCTTCACACCACCAACTCCCTAATGCGTTCATTCTTATTTTATCAATTCTTCTCAGCACACCAACACCGCCTAAGATTGTCTATATGGACACATTGCCTTAGTCTATACCTCTTATTTCAGACAAAAGTTTCACTACTACAGGTGACAACATACCATTTGTTTCAATGTAAAATTTTTGATCCAAATCATTTTATATATATATATATATACTATATATGATATAATATTATATATTATATAATATATTTATGATATATATATATATATAATATATATATATAGTATATATATATATATCATATTATATATATTATATATATATATTATATATACTATATATATAATATATATATTATAATACTATTATTAAGTTAAAGTGTGTATTGGGGGAAAAAAAACGAGTTATAGGTTTAAATAACAAGTATTAACTCAAGTTCAAAGAGAACTAATGATTCACAAAAAGACAAGATAAAAGATACACCATGAAGGAAGAATATGGTGAAAGCTGCATAAAAATCATGAATGATTAATATCCCAAAAATCTGATAAGGGAACAACTGTGTTATCAAAGGTCGTCGTTGGTTGTGTACATGATAGGAATGCTCTAATTCTGGAGACTTAAAAACAAACTAACATCTCAACAAAAATTTAATTTAAAGAATTATTTAACATTTAAAAGAAATTAAGTTTACTTTTTAACTTAAAGGCATTTACCATTATAAATACTAAGTATTTAGCTTGTGTGTATTATATATATAATATATATATATATAATCTATATATATTATATATATATATATATTATATCTAATATTTATGATATATATATATATATATATACATATTAATATATATTTATAAATATATATATATATATATAATATATATATATATATATATATAATATATATAATATATATATATATATATATATATATCATATATATATTCATATATTATATATTACGATATATATTAGAATATCATATATCATATATATATCTTATATATATTATATTATGTATATTATAATGTATACAAAATCTATCTATGTCTCTACATACCTGATATATATATATATATAGTATATTATATACTATATATATATATATATATATATGTATTTATATATATATATACTATATATTGATATATATATATATATATATATATATATATATATAAGTGATGCACCAAAGTTAAGTCTGAGTCAACATCTTATGCTCAGTCCGTAAAGCAACTAATGTAATAAAAAATATTATAAATTTTTATACTGGATATTGTTTAAGCATATAATAAATGAAGATAATAATAATAATAATAATAATAATAATAATAATAATAATAATAATAATAATAATAATTATAAATTTTTAAATCACAACGAGAAATCTAAATTTAGGTAGTGCATGTAAAATAACGCTTAATTGAAATGGAGTGTGAAGATGTTGATGTTAGCATCTAAGTCTTTGCTTTCTAAAATTATATATATTCTTTTAATGAAATGACCTCCACTAATATAATATTTTTTGGTCATAAGCAGTTGATTGTGTACTTGTGGTTTCTCATCCAAATCTTCATGTTTCTGCTTAAACATTTCAGAAAGCTTTAAATTCACTAGTGAAATGATCAGAGACCTGTGGATGGATTAAATTTTTTTAGTTACAAAACCAATTATTTCGAATTCACAAAATGTCTTCTCAATGATCCCGTCATAAAACCATGCATAAAAAGAAAATTCACTGCTTTTGCATGATTGTACAAATTTGATCATCTAACAAGATCATTTTATTAAATATATTCTATCTATGATTTGTTTCTTATGTTCAATGGCGGCTCTTGTAAAGTTGGGTCGAAGAAAATCTATGAAGACTTGCCTTCATCTCAAATAGCTGGTAATCCCCTAACTTATAATTACAACTTTAAATGTTTATTTTGATTAGCTTAAATAGTGTGTAGAAAGCAATACAGATATCTTATATCCGGCAAAGAGACAAATTCTCGCATCTCTCCGGAAACAATGGTCCGTCGAATTGAAAATGTCAAAAAACGGAAATTCATAAGGCCATAATAAGCTTTTAATTACATCGCAAAAACCCACTTTACTGATACTTATTTGTGATTTACTATATGCAAAATAACCAGTCTTTATGTGCATTTAAATCAAAACCATCATTATGTACCTATTTTTACAATTTATCTATCTTTATCAATGAAATGAAAAAGGTTTATCAATTCATTATTTAACAAAATTCGTGTATTAGTTACTGAATTGAATGTCAGACCATTTATTTCCTTTGTATTCCAAGACTGTGGAAATAACACTGCATGATGTAGTAGATGTTGCAGCACAAGATTCTTCTATTATGTATACCTGCCACTTTAAAGTATTCAAACACTAAATTTAAAATATTAATAGTAAAGAATTGCAATTTATCGGAAGACAATTCGATTCAGCGCAAAGGTCTTTTGTCATCTGTGTAGCCTCAGATCCAAATTCAAGATTGGTCGAGTATGTATGAAAGTGATAACCTGAAACATATTGAAGTGGCAAGGAAAAGGTTGCAAAAAAAAATTTAAGGCACAAGTTACATTTTGTGGGACTAGGCTATGGACTCGACTGAATTTGATAGAGTCCGAGTCCGCTAAAAGTGGCCGAGTTCCCGAGACCGGGAATCGGACTCGGTGCATCACTAAAATATATATATATATATATATATATATATATATATTATATATATATAATACTATATATATATATATATATATATTTTATTATATCTATATATAATATAATATATATATTAATATATATATATATATTTATTATATATTATATATACTATTATATAATATATATATACTATATAATCCGAAATAGATCACTCAAACTATATACAGGTTTCCTTCAAAGCCTAAATGAATGATAATGATGAGATAGGAAGAATACATTTAACTTCATTTAGTTAACTGTAAAGTGTTATCATTTTGGGCCAAATCTGATACAATTTGTAGTAAATAGATTACTTTTCTTTGTTTTTTTAAGGTATTTACTTCTGCTTACTCTTTCTTAAGATCAACGGTGCTATTTTAATTTAATATATATATATATATATGATAGTATTATATATATAATATATATATATATATATTATAATATAATATATATAATATAATATATATATATATATTATATATATATATATATATATAATATATTATATACTGTATATGATATACCGACTAGAATTACAGTTAACCAACTATCATTAGGTTTGAACACAAATGGTGGTGGTATATGGAACGGTGATAAGAAGCAAGCAACTGTAACAAATTAATCAAATACAAAATGAGTAACAAAAATAAACAACAATATAGGAACTAAACTAAAAAAAATTAATAACTTTGGAAATATTAAATAATGTGAGCAGTCAAACTTTAACAAGCGCTATATCGTATAGCTAAATTTTTTGATGTTACTTGATATAAATTTTTTAAACTATTGCTTTACATATTATATAGAAATATATAATATATATATATAATATAATATATATATCCTATATATATATATATATATATAGTATATATACATATTATATAAAATATATGCAAGCATGAAATGATCGAAATGTCTATAAAAAGATGAGATACTATATATATATATAATGAAAAAGGGTAATATTTTATATTTATTTTAAATCTAAGAGAAACCATTTTTTTTTTCAAGCATTTTAATTTTGAAAATTTGTTTTATTCTTTTTACATTTAAAGCAATATTTAAAATTTATTCTGAGTTATTGACTGCCCACAATTAATCTAACTTACAACCCTTAAGGCCTACGAAATACTCAAATAAAGAAAAGGTTCAGAAATTGTCTAAATAATAATAATAATAATAATAATAAATAATAAGACGAGGATGACCCTATGAATATGAAAATAATAAGAATACTAATAATATTACATTTTAAACCTCATAAGGCAGTTTTTTTTTTTTTTACAATAATTAATAATTACATCAAATGAGTGTCAAAAATGGAGAGTCGATACAATTGCATTTCTTTGTTGGAAAGGAGAAAAAACAAAGACGATAGTTGACGAGTAGATAGAAGATGAAATAATGATGGGAAACTTTGAGGAATACCACCGTTAACGAAATAAATAAAATTTCCCTCCATTAACAGCGGCTGACAAGGAGTCACGAATGGATTCGAGATTAGTAAATAAATTAAAAGAGAAAATCCATAAGAAGAAGGTTTTGGGAACAGCTTACCTCATTTTATATATATCCTGTCAAAGGCTTTGCACATGCGAAGCTAGACAACAATCTCCATTTGACCTCTGTGGATAAAAGTCATCCTACTGCCAGAAATATAATAATTAAACTCCAAATGTTCAAGGATGAGCGAAATAGGGATAGAAGTAAATTTAATTGAAATCACTAATAAGAGCGATAGGTCAGTGCATAGTTTGAGAGATTAGAACGGATTCTTTCCAAAGTCTGATGGCCATATGCTAACTTCTACACAATGGGAACCCTTAGTTTTAAGGCATTAGAAGAAGAGTTGAACAAAGTCTGGCGCCAAATCTGATGAATCCTTTCTTAACACATGAAGGAATATCATCTGGCCGCTTGCTCTCCCAATTGTCATTTTTGATAAATTACACAATTATCCAGGACGCATATGATTTTCGGTTAAGACACAGAACAGAGGAAAAGGAATTGAAGGAAGATTATCTGAATCGTCAAGGTAAGAATTTGATGGAATAAGAAGACCAAATTTATTAACCTTTTCAGTGGGAGAATTATAGCATTGAACTATCTGTAGTAATAGGAGGAGAATAGAAGTTGTAGAGACAAAAAAATTAGAACATTATCTCTTAGCGGTAGCACATCGAAGATTTCTTTCGAAGAAAAATTTAGCCCTCCCCCCCCCCAAAAAAAAAAGACAACAACAAAAAAGAGGTGATCAAAGATTTCCATTCCAGATAGTAGGTGTCAATCATGGTGCGAAAACTTTGCTGCCAAACTATGAATTGTTTTAGAAGAAAGATTTGGTTGAAGAATTTATTTACATGAAGTATTTTTTACCAAAATATAGTGAACGTTAATCGCAAGAACACATGGGGATTATGAGCTCCCTAATCTGCTAGCCATCAAAATGTCTGATAAAGTAGATTTCCCTTATTTCAGTGTTGAAAAAGAAATATAGAGTAATTTCTTTATCTTCCAGTAAAGTAGATTAATGTATTATTTTGAATTAATTCCATGGGTTGTCAGTTATCTAATATCGCGTGTAAAAGCCGAGTGTAATTAATGAATGAAACTTGTTTTAGTACTATTATAGAAGTTTCGAAACAATGCCAGAATTATTTATGCCATTTATACATCATGAATTAAATTACTTTATATATTGGCATATAGAAAACAATACATATTGCCTAATAACTTAACCAGCTAAGGAAGATTAAACGAATAAAGCTTTATTTTTTTTTTTAAATTAGAATTTAAATTCAAAGATATTGAAAATAAAATCTAGGCCCGTCCCTTTTCTTTGAATTAAGGCTCTGCAAATATTTTCATATGTGGATTATATCCAATTTGTTAAAATCTTTAGTCTATAAAATATTTATAAATGCACATATTCAATGTTAATATTATTTTAAAAAGAAAAGGAATATTTCACACTTTTATAACGGTTTAGGTCTAGATTTGGATGTCTCTCTCTCTCTCTCTCTCTCTCTCTTTCTCCTCCTCCATATATATATATATATGTTATATATATGTTATATATATATGTATATATATGTATATCTTTCTTTCTGAATAGAGAACTCTGTGTAAATATAGATAAATTTTGCATTCTTCAGTATATATTAATTTATATATATATATATATATATATATATATATATATATATATATATATATATATTTATATATACTATATATATATATATATATATATATATATATATATATATATATATATATATATATATATATATATATATATATATATATATATATATATATATATATCGAGAAAATGAGGAAATGAACTCATTATAGAGTTGTGTGGTGTGAAAAAAGGAGTAAATGAGAGAATAAATGAAAGTACATTGAGATGGCTTGGTCATGTGGAAAGGACGGATGATAGTCGATTGGTTAAGCGGATGTATAGAGGTGAGAGTGCTGGGGATCGACCGGCTGGGAGACCGAAGAAAATGTGGATAGAGTCAGTAAAGGAATGCCTGAAGAAGAGGAATGTGAGTTTGGCTGAGGCGAGAAGAAAGGTACATAATAAGAATGAATTTCTGGGTTTTGTGAGGGGGTATGGTTGAGGCCCACCTGGATCAAGGGATGAACCCTACATTGATGACATGCCATAGATGCCATAGATGCCATAGATGTTCGTCAGAGTCCCGTGAAACCCTGGGGTGGAATTTTCTGGCTGAGACGAATTCTCACTTAAGGGTATTGTGGGGGCGGTAAGGCTGGGCTTTTTCTTCGACTTGCGTCATAATCTTCTACTTTAAGAATTATATTTTCATAAGTAATAGTAATTACTAAAAAAAAATCCATTTATTTATTTTGATTTTATAAAATTACGAAATTGAAACATTTAAATTATTTTCATTTGAAGCCTAATTTGGAGGAGCTACACTTTTTTTTCGATAACATTTCTTTTGACAATTTGAGTAAAGTTTTAAATGCAAAATTAAAATCAGAAAAAAAATTATACATCAAAATATAACAAGAATGAAGCTGCGTTTCTCTAAGAAATAGTCGAATCATGAAAAGAAATCTCTTCGCCTGGTGGCAAGGGGCTGAAAACCCCCTTCAATCATTTTGTTATTTTCATGAATGGTGGTGATAATTTTACTGAAAAAAGTATCATCCACCAACACCACCTTGCATCCATGCGAGAAATGGTGATGTTTGTAAATATCCTCTCTAAATATATGCTCTCTCTCTCTCTCCTGCTCTCACTCTATAAATACTCTCTATTTATATATATATATATATATATATATATATATATATATATATATATATATATATATATATATATATATATATATATATATATATATATATATATATCTCCTATATATATATATATATTTATATATATATATATATATATATATATATACAGTATATATTAAGATAAAGGATTAAATTCAAAATCAATTTAAAATTTTAATTATATTCTTTATTTTGATTAGAATTACTATTTTAAAACCACAGAAATGCAAGGAAATACTCAAATTGAAAAGGGTAGTAATAAGTCGGTCTGGACTCAACTCAATGCAGATCGTTAATAATATGCTCAGGTTGTGTAATGGATGGATCAATATATATATATATATATATATATATATATATATATATATATATATATATATATATATATGTGTGTGTGTAGGTGTGTTTGTGTGTGTGTGCGTGCGTGCGTGTATGTGTGTGTATTTGGGATGTGTGTAATTTAATAGTCTACAGTAATTACCACAAATTCTGAACATATGTGCTATCTAAGCTTGGAGATTCACAAACGTAGCTGAAAGTTCCAGTAGTACAATCTGCAAATTCTGCTATCAAGGCTCCTGTTGAATGGTCAAAGACAATGCACATGCACTCGGTGATTAAATCTAGATTCGAAAAAATACGGTTGTTTGTCTTTTGCCACAGAATTTTGAATTTTGAGAGTACCAGCAGGTTCTTCCACTACCATGAAATCCGTCCACACCGTTTCTGCCATTGCATCTATAAAATTAAATATGCCAAACTGATTTATAATCATATGGAGATTGAGATTGTTCTTTCTCATTTTTTTTATTGAATTTTTTATTCCAATAGAAAATAGTTAATGCTTCAAAGAGGTATTTAATTATTATTGTGGCTTTTATTTTTACAGATATTTTACCTTAACACAACTTCAGATTATGAATTTAACCGAAACATTTAGTCGTATGGATGAAGTTGTTACTAAAGCCGAGATCGCAGCAAATCCTGAAAAAATTTTAGATTGATTCTTACAAATTTTTTTTCACACTAATCTGTTTTTTATATAGTAAATATAGTCTTTTTTTTCTGATTTATATATATATATATATATATATATATATATATATATATATATATATATATATATATATATATATATATATATATATATATATATATATATATATATATATATATATATATCTTCTATATATATATATCTTAATAATTTAAAGTTGACTTACAAAATATCTGGGATAAAATTTGAAAATATATTCGTATAGAAATGGATTATCGATATTGTGTTTATAAAGTTCCCCATTCATCATTGTACAGGCTGCCACTGCATCGGCCTTTATGGCCGGTGTCATCACAAGTAAGCATTTGCCTTCCAGGAAATAGGTTTCGGGATTGAACACAATTCTTCCATTGAAGAAAAGAATTGGAGAGCTTGTTTACAGTATTAAATTTAAGTAATTACAAATTTTTTGAATTAATGTTAAAATGTAAAATATATTTAAAACACTAAATTCTATGTTTGCAAATAAAAATATTATATTATATTCTTAAACTGTTTATCGATGATGGATTAATCATATCAAAAATAATATTCTCTCTTTCGCTTTCTCTCTCGATATCTCACTCTCTCTCCTCTTCCTCTCTCTTTCGATTTTTATATATATATATATTAAATAAATATATATATATATATATATATATATATATATATATATATATATATATATATATATATATACTACTATATATATATATATATATATATATATACTAACTTGGTTCTTGCTTTACAGATTTTACTGCTGGTGCAGTTTGAACGTGAAACAATAAAAGATAGATCAAAGACATTACAAAAACAGAGGGCTCCTCTACAGCATAGGGAATATAAAAGAAATGAATTCTTTGAAAAATACAAATAATTGTAAATAATGTGTGAATTTGAGTGGCAGGACAGCTCATTCATTTGTCATTTTCTCTCATATATATATCCTCTCTCTCTCTCCATTATGCCCTCTTGAAATTTCCGTCATTTTGACAGTCGTCCTTCTCTCTCTCTCTCTCTCTCTCTCTCTCTCTCTCCTCTTTCCCTCTCTCTCTCTCTCTTTCTCTCTCTCTCCTCTCATATTCTCTCTCAAACTATATATATATATATGTATGTTTGATATATATCGGTTAACATCCTTTTAAAGCGAAAGTTCCTATATATATATATATATATATATATATATATATATATATATATATATATATATATATATATATATATATATATATATATATATATATATATATATAATAGAACAAGTATAAATTTAAATCACAGACATATATATATATGTCTCCAATAACCGATATATGTATATATATATATGTATTTGTATTTTTATGTATGCACGCATATATATATAAAACTCTTACCCTCTCACTCTCTTTCCATATATATATATATATATATATATATATATATATATATATATATATATATATATATATATATATATGTTAATATGTAATAATAATATGTATGTATGTATATGTATAACTCAACTCTTTAATAATAATAAATAAAATAATAATAATAATAATATGTATATGTAATATGTATGTGTAATAATAATATCGATATGTATATGTAATAATAATATGTATGTATATACAGTATATGTATGTGTATGTGTAATATGTGTGTATGTATGTATGTATGTATATGAATAATAATAGGTTGGGCATGTATTCTTGGGAATGTGTGTGTGTGTGGGAACATTTTAATGTACCTAGCAGGTTAGGGAGCTCATATTCCTCATGTGTTCTCGCGATTAACGTTGAATATATTTTGGTAAAAAATACTTCCAAGAAAATGAAATTGACGAAAGAAATCTTCGATGTGCCTAAGAGATAATTTTCTACCCTTTTTGTCTTTAAAACAACTTCTATCCTCCTCCTATTCCTACAGATAGTTCATTGTTATAATACTCCCACTAAAAAGGTTAATGATTTTTGCCTTCTTTTTCCATTAAATTCTTTGTTTTACGACTCAGATAATTTTCTTCCAATTCCTCTTCCTCTCTCCCGTGTCTTAGCCGAAATTCATATGAGTCCTGGAGAATTGTGTGTTTTATCAAAAATGACCTTTGGGATAGCAAGCGGCCAGATGATATTCCTTCGTGTGTTGTAAGAAAGGGTTCATCAGGGTTGGCGCCAGACTTTGCTCAACTCTTTTTTTTTTCTAATGCCTTAAAACTAAGTGTTTCCATTGTGTAGATGCTATCTAGCATATGTCCATCAGATTTTGAAGAGAATCCGTTCTGATCTCTCTAAGTACTGACCTATCGCTCTTATTAGTGATCTCAATTAAATTTGCTTCTCCCCCTATTTCGCTCATCATTGAACATTTGGAGTTTAATTATTATATTTTGGTAGTAGGATGACTTTTATCCCCAAAGGTCAAATGGAGATTGTTGTCTAGCTTCCCATATGCAAAGCCTTTGACAGGATATATATAACATGAGGTAAGCTGTTCCCAAAACCTTCTTCTAATGGATTTCCTCATTTAATTTACTTACTTATCTCAAATCCATTCGTGACTCCTTGTCAGCCGCTGGTAATGGAGGGAAATTATATTAATTCCGTTAACGGTGGTATTCCTCAAAGTTTCAAGTCATTATTCATATCTACTCATCAACTATCATCTTTGTTATTTCTCGTTTTCAACAAAGAAATGCAATTGTTTCGACTCTCCATTTTTGACATTCATTTAATGTAATTATTAATTATTTGATTTGATTATTCTTCCTTATCCACTAATGGTGTTTCTCACCTTCATCTTGTGACATTGTTTAATGAATTGGTTACAACAGCAAGTTCTTGAAAAATCAAAGCCATTGCGTCACTCCTCCTCCTTGTCCTTATACTATCTCCTCGTTTCCAGACATTTTTTGAAATATTTGACGAAAGTTTGTGAGAGGTTCCAGAAGGTTCAATCGTCACTTCAGAAACCATTTAGCTCCATATCTTTTATTACCTTTTATTAAGACACCATATTTCTGCCATTGTCACTGTCGTATTATATATATATATATATATATATATATATATATATATATATATATATATATATATATATATATATATATATATATATATATATATATATATATATAACAAAAATATATATATATATAAATATATGTTTAAAAAAGAATCATCCGATTTGAAAAGAGTTTATTATGAAAACTATTGAACATAGAAATCTGCAATTAAGTTTATGTTACAATACTAAGTTTAAATATTTTTCACATACCAAATCAAAGGTGCTTAATATGTCCACCATTGGATTCACGGCATATGTCCGTAGAGTAGTCAAACTCGTCCCAATCCTTTATATATATTAGCATGTCTGCATGCGAGTATGTCTGCATCCACTGCTTCCACGGCTGCTGTTATGCGTATCTCAGCAGCTACATTAACCGAACTGAAGATACGCATAACAGCAGCCGTGGAAGCAGTGGATGCAGACATGCTCGCAAAGGTTTGGGACGAGTTTGACTACCGTACGGACATATGCCATGCAACATATTGAGCACCTTTGATTTGGTATGTGAAAAATATTTATGCTTAGTATTGTAACAAACTTAATTGCAGATTTCTATGTTCAATATGTTCAATGAAAACTATTGAACATAGAAATCTGCAATTAAGTTTATGTTACAATACTAAGCATAAATATTTTTCACATACCAAATCAAAGGTGCTCAATATGTCCACCATTGGATGCATGGCATATGTCCGTACGGTAGTCAAACTCGTCCCAAACCTTTGCGAGCATGTCTGCATCCACTGCTTTGCTGTTATGCGTATCTTCAGTTCGGTTAATGTAGCTGCTGAGATACGCATAACAGCAGCCGTGGAAGCAGTGGATGCAGACATACTCACATGCAGACAGGCTAATATATATAAAGGATTGGGACGAGTTTGACTACTGTACGGACATATGCCGTGCATCCAATGGTGGACATATTGAGCACCTTTGATTTGGTATGTGAAAAATATTTAAACTTAGTATTGTAACATAAACCTAATTGCAGATTTCTATGTTCAATAGTTTTCATAATAAACTCTTTTCAAATCGGATGATTCTTTTTGAAACACCCTGTATAACTGCTCTTCATTCTCACCTGTGAACAGTATAAACATTCTTGGTCCGAACATAAACAAATAAATATCTTGGAAACTTAATATCACAATGGTTGCTTAGGTGGCCTCAAGCAAACTGGGAGTTCCGTTTAGGTAGCAGGAATGTTTATCTTCCGAACAGTATGGGGTACTGTTCCCACATTAGGGGGGGATCCGGTTACGCCATTCATTTGGTAGTAGTAGTAGTAGTAGTAGTAGTAGTAGTAGTAGTAGTAGTAGTAGTAGTAGTAGTAGTAGTAGTAGTAGTAAGGCTAAATGACTAATAAACTGTCCCCTACCTTAAAACTCTCTTGACCCTCTATCTGCAACGTGACGTTGGTGCACTACCTCTTTACTACAGGTGCTACAACGACGGATGCTTGAGGGAGTTCACCTCTCGCATTCAGCCACCATTGCGTCGCAATCATGCACAATAGGTGCCTTGCTTTCTCATGAATTGTGTGTGTGAATATTGGGAGCCCCAGGATTGTTCGTTGTGGTGCCTCCTTTTCACCTCATTTCTGTGGAACTCTCTGGCTTCATCTGTTTTTCATGCTGTATTTAATCTCCCTTCCTTTAAGTCTCCCGTCTGCGGTCAGCTCAGAGATTTGCTAGGCTTGGGATGGGATAGGTTTTCCCATCATCATATTATTTCATTATTCTGCCCCCTCCTTGAAAAGTCCTCAGCTCTGTCCACGAGTGGCGGTTACCTTATTATTATTATTATTATTATTATTATTATTATTATTTTATTATTGTTTATTTTTTTTTTTGTTGTTGTTGTTGTTGTTGTTGTTGTTGTTGTTGTTGTTGTTGTTGTTGTTGTTGTTGTTGTTGTTGTTGTTATTGTTGTTGTTGTTGTTGTTGTTGTTGTTGTTGTTGTTGTTGTTGTTGTTGTTGTTGTTGTTGTTGTTGTTGTTGTTGTTGTTGTTGTTGTTGTTGTTGTTGTTGTTGTTGTTGTTGTTGTGTGTATGTGTTTGCTTGTAGGAGCAAATAATCCGCTTCTTCAAAACAAAATTAAAGATTAAAGTTATCTTTTCCCATTAAAAAGAAAAAAAAATGTTTAATTTTTTTTATTATTCAACGTATTTATTAATTTTTAATCTATTATATTGCCTGTGTGTGTGTGTATGTGTGTGTGTGTGTGGGATTTTTTTTTTGTTATAAAGGGTAATTTTAGTTTCTTCACTTTCTTCAAGTTTTTTGCCCTTGTTCTAGTCCCAAAGAGTATACATTTAATTAATTTTTAAACCATTTTTTTAATTTTTTAATTTTTTTTTAGAAACTAAATGTTATATATGCAAATTTATTGTTATTGTTTTGCCTCCTTTCCTGCATTGTATTAAAATGTTAATTTTATTATTAAAGTAATTGTTAATTAGAACATTTGAATTAGAATATAGAGAAAGTAAGTAGCCACATGAGCCTATCGAGACTGTCCCAGTCAACTAATAGAACCAACATGGTCATGCAAATCCACAAAGCACTCTAGGGCTTGTCAATAACTTACATAGTATACACAAAGTCTACCACAAAAAGAAAAAACTAAATCTAAAGTACACGTTAACCACACTACAAGCTTTAGTAAGTTTGTTATAGTCATAACATGTAGTTTACCCCTACTAACTACTGTAACTAAAAACTTGTTAATTTCGCTTAGTCAAAATATACTATATGATATCCAAACCATCCATATACCAATCCAATCCTTTCTTAATTGTTGAAATCGAGTCCCACTCAACAACCTCTTGTGGCAAATCATTCCAAAAATTAACAGCCCTATTACTGAATGAATGCTTTCTTATATCAAGATGGCATGCCTTTCTCTAAATTTTCTTACTGTCCCCCCTGGCCTCCCGTCCGTGGTCTACTATGAAGAATTTGTTGGTCCCGGTTTTATCAATAGATATAAACATTTTGTAGACTTGTATCATGTCCCCTCTGAGAAATCGAACTTCTATAGAAAACATTCCTAACTCCTTCAGCCTGTCCTCATAGTTCTTACCCTCAAAGCCAGAAATCATCCTGTTTGCTCTACGCTACACTCTCTCTATTACATCTATAATTTTCCTTAAATAAGGGGCCCACCCTTGTGCACACAATATTCTAATGTTTTCCTAGCAACTATTATACAGATTACTTATAACTTCCTTGCTCTTGTAATCGACATTGCGATTTAGCATCTTATTAACTTTATTCCTTGCTTCCAAACACTGATTAGCTACTTTCAAATTACTGCTTATAATCATACATAAATCTTTTTCTTGATCCACAGACTCAAGCCAATCCCCATTCATATCGTTGTTAAAACTTTTATTTGAGTAACTTAGGTGAAGAACCTTACACTTTTTACTATTAAAATTCATTTGCACTTATCTGCCAACCCAAGAAATGTATCAAGATCATTTTGAATCCTTATACATTCTTTACTATTCCTTACTGAGGTAGCTACTTTGGTATCATCTGCAAACTTAGAAACCTTATATTTGTTCCTTGATCTAAATCATTTATATATATATATATATATATATATATATATATATATATATATATATATATATATATATATATATATATATATATATATATATATATATATATATATATATATATATCAGGGATGGGTTCAAGTGCAGTGCTTAATACTTGTGCCAATAAGATACATTTTTAGTGCTTGTGCCACTTATTACTTATGCCACAGTTTCTCCGGCTCCCACTGTGCCAATACTTGTACTTATTATAGACCTTTATTACTTGGTGAGCATGCAGTACCCACAAAGTGCCTGGCACAACTTGCCAATATTTTTGTTACCGTTCTCCTACGTATGGACATTTTTTATAAATGTATTCTAAATAAATTTCCATTTATGAATGGTAAATTATGTCATTTTATATATATATATATATATATATATATATATATATATATATATATATATATATATATATATATATATATATATATATATATATATATATATATATATATATATACCAAATATATATATATATATCATCACATCATCATCATCATCATCATCAACCACCTTTTTTTTTCCCCAAGACTGGGTAAGGTGCATGACATTCACTGGAAGAAAAGTAGTAAAGGAATATGACACAAGTCGAGAAAAAAGAAAGTCCAGCCTTACCTCCCTTTTTAGCACTATTGAGTGGGAACTCGCCACTGAAAATCCCACCCTAGGGGTTCACGGGACCGCGACGGACCCTCAATATGGCATCTCGCCAATGTGGGGTTTCCATCCACCCCAGCCCAGGTGGGCCACAGCCATACACCCTCACAAAACCCTGCCATTTACTCCTATAATGCATTTTTTTCTCGCCCCTGATAAACTCACATTCCTCTCTCCAGACATTCTATTGCTGACTCAATCCACTTTGCGGTTTACCAGCCAGTCGATTCCCAACACACACTTACTCACCACTATACATCCCTTAACCAACCGACTTTCATCCATTTCTTTCCACATGACCAAACCATCTAAACATACTTTCATTTATTCTCTCATTTTATCCCTTTTCATACCATACAACTCTGTATTACGTTCATTCCTCATTTTATCAATTCTTCGCCATACCTCGCCCCTAAGATTGTCCATCCTGAACACTGTACTTTAGATCATACCTCTTATTCCCGGACCTTGTGCTTACTACTATACGGTAACGCAGGTAACAGCTTTACCATTACGCAAGACGCAGCGCACTCAAGATACCAGAGTCTCTCTTTTACATCCACCAAGGTTTAATTGCACCAGCCTCCTTCCGTGCGATTCACAACTTACCTACTACACTCGGTATTTCGTTCCCCTTTTCGTCCAACATATATATATCCTAAATATTTAAACTCAGTCACTTGTTCCAATTGCTCACCATCTAGCATAACTTCACACCGAGGACTGTCCTCACTCATAACCATAACCTTACTCTTATCTACGTTCACCTTCCAAACCCATCCTTTTACACACCCACCAAATCTCCACCAATCCTCTCAAATTCTCTTCGGATTCGCCACAAAACCTTATTATATAGGCATATATATATATATATATATATATATATATATATATATATATATATATATATATATATATATATATATATGTTATATATACTATATATATAAAGAGAACGAGATGGTGATTCATTGGATTTAGAAGTAGTATAACAGCTTTTATGGGGTATAGTTCCGAGGGATTTGAGAGAGGTCAATATTAGTACCTTTATATAAGGGGTAAAGGAAAAAATGTAACTGTAAAAGAAAAGTATTATAGAATTAGTAGTTTTATTGGTGTTGTAGGGAAGATATATGTTGATATTTTTGGTCGAAAGAGTGCGTCGAATGAGTGAAAGGAACTAATTTGGGGAAGAATAAGGTGCGTTTAGAGAGTGGTAGAGGATGTGTGGATCAAATCTGTGTACATTGAAACAAATGATTTGGGATAATGAGGGAGAAAGAATAAATTCTTATTTAGGATTTATGGATTTGCAACAGGCGTATATGGGATTAATAGGG
>JABUQX010055716.1:2500-12500 GCA_015478945.1 Trachelipus rathkii
ATATATATATATATATATATTAATATTTTCTAACCCTTTGGCATGAAGCAAAACAATTTCTTAAAATGGATTTATTACTTTATAGTACACTTAAACACTTTTTCAAAATTAAAACAAAGTTAAAAAAGTTCTAATTTCCAAGAGTTATTAGATATGAAAAAATAAAAAGGGGGCAGTAGTCTTTCGCTTCGTGTGAAGCCTCTTCAGCTGCCTGTGTTTAACATACCAACTCTGGAAACTGACTGTTATAGATAGTTCGACGAATTTGGTGCTGGTTTTACATTTTTCATGGATGATGATAAGGTCAAGGTATGGGGTTGAAATAATCCGTCCGTGAAGTTTATTTAAACTATGTGTGTGAAAGCATTTTTTGGAAAAATCAATACTTTATTCCGTAACCGACGTACGAACAAACATTATTATATTGACAAGGATATTAAGAGGTAATGGGGGGGTGGGGAATTGAAAAGGATGCCAGTAGAGAAGATGAACATGGTTAGATGTCTATGGTTTGGGGATGCTTATGATAATATAGTTGTTCAATTTTTTTTAATGGTGGGAGAATGGTATTTTAGAAGTTTGTGTTGTAGATGGTCTAAGCTATGTTCACCTTGCATATTATTGAAATTATTGAAATTGTGTATGCAATAAGTTTCAATTAATTTCAAAGGAGATTATCTTTAATATACATATATATATATATATATATATATATATATATATATATATATATATATATATATATATATATATATATATATATATATATATATACTATAAATATATATATTATACTGAATAATAAAATTAATGCTCTAACATTATTATTATTATTTAATGCAGTTAATTTTTTTTCTTAAAACAGTTTTCTTTATTAAATCCTCGAAAATTAAAACAGTAAATAAGTAGGCAAATTACAGGGATGGAATCTCTTCAAATTAACAAAGATCAGTGGTTCATCAGAAAATTACAAGTCAACGTTTCGGGAAATATATCATTCCCATCATCAGGACATCAAAGTTTTATTTTTATCAAAATTTATAAATATACAACATTTCACGATACTGAAACAAACCAACCAATTCACAACAACCCTCTCTCAACAGTGATAGTGGTCCTTACAAATTGCAGCTCTCATAATTTAAATAATGTATTCAACTGATATCATAACCTTTTTTGGATACTATGTTTTCGCATTAACGAATACTTTGCTGTTTTTATAAATTTTGATAAAAATAAAACTTTGATGTCCTGATGATGGGAATGATATATTTCCCGAAACGTTGACTTGTAATTTTCTGCTGAACCACTGATCTTTGTTAATTTGAAGAGATTCCATCCCTGTAATTTGCCTACTTATTTACTGTTTTAATTTTCGAGGATTTAATAAAGAAAACTATTTTAAGAAAAAAAAATTTAATTACATTAAATAATAATTATGTTTAGAGCATTGGTTTTATTATTCATTATAAAAACCAAATTTCCTAGAAATAGCAATATATATATATATATATATATATATATATATATATATATATATATATATATATATATATATATATATATATATATATATATATATATATATATATATATATATATATATATATTCTACTCCCTCCCCTTACATGGTGACAATTTGTGAATTTGGCTTTAAGATTTCTTTAGTTGAGATTCTTTGACTGTACATGACATTGTAATTTCCCCTGTTTCCAAGAGGGTTCCTCGTTTTCCCTTTCTCACCATGCAGTTGTCTTATGGAAACACTTCACACACACACACACACACACTGCACACACACACACACACACACTAGCGCAGATGTTGTAATACATGTAAATAATAATAATAATAATAATAATAATAATAACAAATAAAAATAATAATGTAATAATAATAATAATAATAATATAAATATATGTATAATATATCTAATATAATATATTCCAACAATAATATAATATATATATATATATATATGCTAATAATATAATATATATATAATAATAATAATAACAATAATAATAATAATAATATAATAATAATATATATAATAACAACAATAATAATAATAATAATAATATATATGCTTAGTGGAGCTATTAATAATAATATAATGGGTTTGGTTTTTTCTTTAAATGTAATAATATATCTATATATAATATATATATATATATATATATATATATATATATATATATATATCTATAGTGACATTATATATATATATATATAATATAAAAATATAATATGATATAAAAGTATATATATATGTATATATGAAAAATCTAAAAATGGGAGATTATGAGTGATAAATAATATAAACATAGAGTAAGTTACTTGGTTGTGATTAATATTCGTAATTATTTGATAAGGTTGAGTGAATAAAAATAATAATAATAATAATAATAATAATAATAATAATAATAAAAGCAATTAAATGAATGAATAATAATAATAATAATAATAATAATAATAATAATAATAATAATAATAATAATAATAATAATAATAATAATAATAATAATAATAATAATAATAATAATAATTAATATAATGACAGCTGCCAAAGAAAAAATTAAGGTTATTTACAAAAAGATAGAGTTATTGAGACATTAAATAAAAAAGTTTTTGTTTTCCTGATGACAAAAATTTGTAAAGAAGATTTTGTTAAAAAATTTGAGATTTTAAAAATTTCCTTTAGAAGTTTACATTTGATTTGATTTTTGTAAGAATATAAATTAGGCTGCTGCTTATATTTTTATATATATATATATATATATATATATATATATATATATATATATATATATATATATATATATATATATATATATATATATATATATATAATATACATATATATAATAATAATAATAAAAGGGTATGAGAAAGTGCATGCCAAAACAAATTTTGACTTGTATTAAAAAATAGTTTGACCAAGCGAGCTTACAGATCTTTAGTAGCGTAGCATATGCGGTGCAGAATTGAACTTGCATTGCGAAGGTTTATAGTTTGATCCTAAAGTGAAACTTTCTAAAGAAGAGGTTCCTTTCCTCAATCTAAAATCAGAATTAAATTTTAATTTTTACTTTTATGTAGATTTAAATATGAAGCTCTTTCATTCTGGTCTTATCACCTTCACAATTAAATAAAACTCCCTTCAAGCATGTAAACCTTTTTTGAATACTGCCAGGAAGAGATTAAGAAACTTGTATACCACTTCACTTTTCCAGGAGGAGATGAAGCAACTAGTATGTCACTTTACTTTTCCAGGAGGAGATGAAGGAAAAGCATATAACTTCACTTTTCCAGGAGGAAATGAAGCAACTCGCATACCACTTCTTCACTTTTTTATGAGGAGATGAAGCAACTCGTAAACCACTTCACTTTTCCATAGTTAAAAATAACGCTCTTAAGGGAACAAATTTAAAATACAAAATAAATGGTATTTCCTCCTTAGTTTAATAGAAGATGCAGACTATTGCTATCTATGTCTCTACAACGATGTTGATATATTTTAAATATATTAGAATGTGCCTTTGCAAAGTTTAAATATATTATTACATATGTTTTAAAACATATTGCGCTGTACCTTTGTCAAGTTTATGTTCAACTTCTGTTTTGCCAAATTTTTAGAAAAAATATTTAAAAAAAATAATATTTTAAGTTTTCTATTACCTATAAATTAATTATATATACATATATAAACATATGACCTCTCTCTCTCTCACACACATACACACACACCACGCACGCAAACACACATACACATACATACACACATATATATAAATATATATATATATATAGGTATATATGTATGTAGTATGTATATGCTAATAATATATATATATATATATATATATATATATATATATGCTCTTTATATATATATATATATATATATATATATATATATATATATATATATATAAGTGTAATTTATATATATGTAATACATATGTATATTTATATATAATATTTAAAAACAATATATATATATCTGTTTAAAATCATTACAATGAGGGAATAATATATAATATATATATATATATATAAATATATATATATATATATATATATGTATGTAATGTATATACGTATAATAATAATAATAATAATAATAATAATAATAATAATAATAATATATATATAATATATATATATATATATATATATATATATATGACTAATATATAAAAATATATAATAATAACAAAGAAAAATGCACACATATATATATATATATATATATATATATATATATATATATATATATATATATATATATATATATATATATATATATATATATATATATATATATATATATTTATGTATGTATGTATGTATGTATGTATGTATGTATGTATGTATGTATGTATGTATGTATTATATGGTGTCAAAAAAGAAGTTTGTGTGAAAGTTGTGTCTATTGAAAGAAAGAGCTTATCTCGGTAATTAAAGCCTTCTCTAATTATGTAATCTCGAAATGGTCTCTGGTAAAGACATTAAAAAAGGGAGAATTGAGCCCTTTGCAGCACCGTTTTTTGTTCAAAGTTTGTGATACATAATAAACACTTCGTCTTCGATTTAGATTTCGTCTCATTTAACAACTTTAATTTGGTCATAATTACGTCGAGGTTACTCGTTAAATTAAATCTCGGCCACATTTTGTTGGATCTGTGAAAATGAAAAGTTTCTCTTTCCATTTTTTTTTATTCTTCCCAATTACGCTAATTGAACATAGTTTTCAAATTTCCTCGTCCCTTTTTTTTTATTTTCGTTTCTTTTCTTTTGCAGACATTAACGCTCTTATTTCTCCAGAATCGTTTATTTGTTTAGAATTAACAAACAGAAATGGACAGAATAAAGTTAGAAAATGTTTTCTTAAATTTCGAGATAATTTCTTGGAAATGGCGCATTTAAGTTCAGTGAAGTGGTTCCTTTAGGGCATTTTCCTGTAAATAGGAACTTCCTTCCAATTCCCTTTTATATATTTAGTCATTGGTCTTTAACAAGACAATCCAGGAAGCGTTCCTAAAGAGCTCTTAGAACATTAAAAGCATAGGTTAAATTGATAATCGTCGTCCAAGTAAAGGGAGTAGTCTATGCGACAGCAAATGACTCTTAATAAAAAAAAAAATAAAACAGTACAGTTTCCCTTAAAAAAAATATTCCATCTGAAAAGAAAACGAAGATTCATTTTAGGAATAAAAGAAAGGACCATTTTTTCCATCCAAAAAGAAAGAAGAAATAAAGTTTCAAAAAGAAAATGAGATTTTTAAAAGCAAATGAGAATGTCTGGCGGAAAGTCAAAGAAAATGGTTGGTTGGAATACATTAACGAAATTAAACATTGTACACTACGACTTTAAAATGTGAATATCGAAAGAAGGGATTTTGATATTGGCTTAAAAAATATACAGAAACGAAAGAAAACTTTTCACAATAAAAAAGTGAAATAATTTGGCCCATTCCAGAAGAGTGTCAAGCTCAAAACATTTACACAAATAATTCAATTTTTACTCCTACAATATTAAATTATAAGCAGATGTAAACAAGGCTTAATATATATATATATATTATATATATATATAATTAAAATTAATTATATTAAATATATATATATTATTAAATATATATATAATATATATATATATATATATAATAATTATTATATATATATATCATTATATTATTAATATATATTATATATATTATATAATATATATATTAATAATTAAGGCTGCAAAAGTCATTAACATGAATCTCCTTACTGCCATAAATCATTAAATTTATGGTCAAATTAATTCTGACTGGGATATTCTAATTAATGACTTACTAAGTTCTATTTATAAAGACTATGAGTAAATAGTCATAATTTGTTTACTGAGATATACTAATTATACATTTTAATTATATATATATATATAAAAATATAATATATTATATATACTATATACTATTATATATATATATATATAATATATAAATTATATATATATCATATATTTATATATATTATATATATATACTTAAACAGAAAGCTTATCAAAAATTTCCTTAATTCTGTGAAATATAGAATAAATTTTTATTTTGTATTCTTTATTTAATTTGTCTGATTATCTTAGATTCCTTCCTTTTCGACACTCTCTTATTTGTGTGTCTTATATTTCTTTTTCTGTTTTAACTTTTCATGTACAAATTCCAAAAACAATTTTATGAAAGAAGTGAAAATTATACCAAATAAGGTATCTAAACAGATACCGTAACGAGATAATAACAAGCAAACACGCATTCATCAAAAAACTTAAAACAAAAGAAATGTTTTTAAAACACAAAATAAATGAATTCATTGGAAGCGAAACATGAAATAGGAACGTGGAACGTGGAACGTGGAACGTGGAACGTGGAACGTGGAACGAGGAACGTGAAACGAGGACGTAACACGGAATAAAAATACTTTTTATGAACGTAGGCAACTATAAAAATCGTTTTCATAATTTTTATCTGTATTCTTACGTGATAACTAGAGACGAAAACATTTAAAAAACTTTTGCTTATTTTAACGTGATCCTATAATTCAAAACTTTTTTTTTAAAAAATGAAGGATAAAGATAATCAAAAATTTATGCTATATAGATAATATAAACGTATAATCAATTAGTATACCGACTTGTTTTTCTATACATTAGTAAATGTTATTTTTTACTTTGGGGAAATTTTAAGAAATCGTTTACAGAATTGAAAAGATTCTTTTTTTTCTGGATTATAGTTTAAAATAATTTGAGGTTCATTATTACATAATTGTAACAGAGTTGGATTTTTTAAAGATTTTAAATTTACAGCCAAATTTTCCTGTTTAATTTGAACTATTGCAATGGAACATATATTCTATATAATATATTTATATATATATATTATAATATATTTATATATATATATATATATATATAGTATATAATTATAAGGTAATTATGAGTATATATATATATATATATATATATAATATATATATGTTATTAATATATATATATATATATATATAATATATATATATATATATATATATATATATATAATATATATATATATAATATATATATATTATATTAATATAAATCGAAATATAAAAACATATTATTTATATATATATATATATATATAATATATTTCATAAGATGAATAAATTCCCTTGAGGTAGATACCAAACATTTAGGAAATTTTTTTATCTTTAATTTTTAAACTAACGAGGCTCTTTGAGTTTCGACTTATATATATATTAATATATATATATATATATATATATTTATATATATATAATATATATATATATATATATATATATATAGTATATATACTATATATATATTATATATATATATATTACGATATATATTATATATATACTAATATATTATATATATATATATATAATGTATTATATATATATATATATTATTTACAAGAAATTATATATAATTAGGATAGCACATATTACATTAATAGTATATATATATATATATAATACAAATAAAACTAATTATTTACAAAGCTCGATACAGAAAGCAATCAAATGAGAAGCAATTGTTATTTATTTTAAAATATTAAATTTCAAGAAATTTTTCTCTTGAACTTTAAATTTTAGCGTTTGTGAAATTTATTCAGTTCATTGATTTGAAAATGTTGAACAATAATAATTTATTGATTTATTTATCTCACTTTGATAAACTTGAAACTTGAAAGTAAATGCAAAGACTTTTGTGAAAAATTAAAATAATTTAAAGGGAGATATGTTTATTTATATAATATACCCTGTTTGCATAAATTTTTAAATGTGTTATATGCGTTTTTTGAGTCATTTCTCTCATCTTATGACAGAGTAAGAGTAAGAGTAAGAGTAAGAGTAAGAGTAAGAGTAAGAGTAAGAGTAAGAGTAAGAGTAAGAGTAAGAGTAAGAGTAAGAGTAAGAGCAAGAGCAAGAGCAAGAGCAAGAGCAAGAGTCAAGAGCAAGAGCAGAGGCAAGAGCAAGAGCAAAGAGCAAGAGCAAGAAGCAAACGCGTCAAGAGCAAGAGCGGAGTCGGGTCGGGTCGGGGTCGGGGTCGGGGTCGGAATAAGAATCAGCAGTCAGAGTCAGAGTCAGAGTCAGAGTTAGAAAATGAATATGAATCAGAGTCGGGGTACGGAAATGTGCCAGAACCATAGTCGTGGTTGGGATCGGTGTAGGAATCAGAGTCAAAATCGGAGTCAGAGTCCGAGAAAAGGTAGGAATCAGAGTCAGAGTCAGTGTCAGAGTCAGAATCAGAGTCATAGTCACAGTTAAAGCATGAGTCACAGTCACAGTCACAGACAATGTCACAGGCGAAGTGTCTCTTAGTCATGAAAAATATGGCAAAATGAAGTTTTTTTTAATGTCTAATAAATAAATGTATTGTGAGCCCTTTTATCTCAAAAATATTCATACTTGTGAAATCTAGCATATCTATTTCTTTTCTTAAAATTCCAAGGAAAAATATTCGTAAACATAAAAATTACATAACCACAACCTATATAAATATAGTAAATCAATATTATTATATAATATATATAATATATATATATATATATATATATAATATATATATATATATTATCATATATATAATATTATATATATATATATATACACATATAATATATATATATTATATATATATATATATATATATATATATATAATATATATTATATATAATATTATATATATATTATATATTATATATATATATATATATATATATATATATATATATATATATTAAATATATATATAATATATATAAATTATATATATCAATATTAATAATATATTTAATAATAATATATACTATATATATATATTATATATATATATATAATTCATATATATATTATAATATATATTATTAATATATATATATATTTTGGTGTGTGGGTGGGTGTTTGTCTGTGCGTGAAAGCTAAAACTATAGATATATTTATTCTAACATAAATTTTAAAAGTGTCACAGAGTTTTATCAGTTAACAGTCAATTTATTTTTATATAAATGCGATTTTAATAGCAATAATATCTTTTTAAAATAATTTAACTCAAATACATCTTAAACATTTATAGAGGTATATAAAAATTTTGTCAAAACTTTTAAGTCAATTTTAGATTGGGAAGTTAAATAAAAGTTAGGAAAATTGAAAAGAAATATAAAGATTAAAATTTACGGTTTTCCATTTCACGCAAACAAATTGTTATGCCATAAAAAAGAAATTAAATAATGTAAATTGAAGCATTTGTTTCCGGGAAGAAAAATGGGGAAGGAATGACACTAAAAGAAATGTATTAAATAACGGGATGAACAGGATATATATTTTTTTCCTTTTTTATTGAATGAGGGGTAACATTTTTACTTCTATTTTTTTTTTTACTTTTTATTTGTCGTTTATTGGGGTAACTAAAGTAACGTTTTTTTTTTGTTTCTTTTCTTTTATGGGAGGGAAAGCCTAACTGAATTAGAATTGTTTAAAATTTATAAAAGAAATAAATATCATTTTTACTGCGCTAGAAAGTCTAACGAAAAACTATACACGAAAAGATTATATAACATTGAAAGTTAAAATTCTGATATATAAATACCAAGAATACAAGGGTATAAACCCAATGGTTTAATTATTTCCTGCAAAAATGGTATAATTCGAATAATATAATATTGCATTAAAAAAAATGAAAAAGGAAATTTTTTTTTAAAGATTTAGATTTATTTCAAAGTCAACTTGAAACCTAGAAAGGTAGTTCAAATATTTAGTTTTAAATATCAGGAATAAAATTGCGTTTTTTTTTAGATATTACTCATTAATCCTATTTAATTACCTCTAATCCATAAATTGCTAATTGTGATATTTCAGTCATGTTACCTTACAAAAATAAAGAGCATTTTCCAATGTTTAATTACATGTCATAACATTCTAATTGCATTATATAAATA
>JABUQX010055716.1:17500-24546 GCA_015478945.1 Trachelipus rathkii
CCAGGAAAAAAGAATAAAAAATTGGAAGCTAAAATTCCGAAATAAAATGAAAAAAAAAATCTTAATACCAAGATTACATAGACGTAAACCAAATATTTTAATTATTTCCAGCAGAAAAATATAATTTGAACAATAAAATATTGCACTTAACAAAAATATAAAAGGGAAGAACTCTGTTAAATATTTATATTTATTTCAGTCATCTTAAAACCTAGAAAACTAATCCCAAAATTAGTTTAAAAAAAAGCAGGAATTAAATAACAACATTCTTTAGTAGATACTGTATTACCACAGTATATATATTACCAGTAGGTCAGAAAGATTGGAATATTGTGGGACATTTTCTGATATGCCCTTTTAGAATTGAAAATAAATTCATGTACTATTTATGACGTTTTCGAGCATAAAGTAATCCAGCAATATTTTAAAAACAAATATTAGACGTTTTCCTTAAAAAAAATTTAACCACGATAAATATTAAAAATATATATGACTTTAGAAATAAATTTTGCTAAATACAAAGCGATTTAAATATATTTTTATTTTTTGGCGGAAAATTTTGTACATTGCACACACACACACACAAGATGGCCCGAAAATTATAACATTGGATTGAAATACTAGTAATATTTCTACTATGGTATTACGTATTAAAGATTGCCTACTGTGATTTTTCACTCATCATTCACTTTATAAAAATAAAAATCACTTTCAATGTATAGTTATATGTCATAACATTCTCATTGCAATATATAAATAAAAACTACTTATATATAATATATATTTTACTGTACTAGAAAGTACATCACATATGTAACATCTAACCAATTTTAGAGATCAGAATCCACATCCGCATCCGCATCCGCATCCGCATCAGCATACTCATTCGGAGGAATAATATGCTGTGCTAATATTTGCTATTTATCTTGACATCTTCAAATCAAAATTTCCCGTCTTAAAAGCAACTATTTATTGATCGTTTAACTCATGGGAAAAAAAAGTAACGCGAAAAAAGGTATTTTATCTAAGAAGCTAGTATCAAGTATTATATCCGAAGTCTGAATTATTGAAACTCAGCCAATTACTCCATAGCTGCCCAACATGAGCTATAGAAACTATAGAATAGCTTCAGCAAAGATAGTGAAATGTGTTCCTCAATACATTCACGAGACAAAACAATTTGTTGCAAATGATATATCGAGTATTAGGTGTGAAGAACATGTAATTTGAAAATTTCCCAATTTTTAATTTTATTTTTTTACATTCTTCATAACCACAGTAAAGTACATTCCACTGAGCATTTTCTATCTTTTCATCTTTTTCTTATAATTTTTTCTTCAAATAATTAATATTCTCTTACTATATAGATTTAATTAAATAATGATTATATAGCTGTTACTGAATAGACTCAACGTTTCTACTTTGAAACATTTAAAGGGTTGCGTTCTCCAGAGACCAATTTTATCCATTTCATACTCTGATTAAATGAAAAATCTCCTATCCCGCTTTTATTATAATGAATTTATAATGAATTAGTCTTATACAATTTGCGTTTTCAGTACATTTTTATTTATCATTTAATATTTTATGGGAAATTATATTAAGGTTGGCAAACTAATTTAGAAACAGTCAAATAGAATCGGGAATTTATTTAAAAATTTCTAGTTCAATTTTCAATTTTAAAACATTAATAATATATATTAGGAAATAAATGCAGCTGTGGCGAAATTATTACTATGATTATTATTATTATTATTACTATTATTATTATTATTATTATTATTATTATTATTATTATTATTATTATTATTATTATTATTATTATTATTATTATTATATATTATATATATTATTATTATTATTATTATTATTATTATTATTATTATTATTATTATTATTATTGTTATTATTGCTTTTTAAATTCATTTACTTGAGGGAAATTCCGTTGCAATTTCACTACTTTACCATTAATCCTGAAACATGGAACATATATTTCTTATTATTTAGAGTCATAATCTTCAACCGGTAACTTTTAGGTGTATCCCCTACAATCACAAGTATAATGATCAACATTTTCAATTGTCTTAATAGGGAAGTTGAATTTACCTTCCTTCCAGAGATGGTTCTAATAAGAATACAAAATTAGTAATAGATATTACTTAAAAAGAAAAATAATAGAAACAAGTAAATGAAAGGTACGAATATTATATTATATATTTTTAAATATAGATATATTTACATTATATATATATATATTATAAAAAAAATATATATATATATATATATATATATATAAAATATAAATATATATATATATATATATATATATATATATATATATATATATATATACTATATATTATATATATGTATATTGTATATATATATATATAAATATAGATATATATATATATATATTATATATACTATATATATATATATAAATGTATATGAAATTATATATAATATTTAATATATAATATAGATATAAATATATATATATTATATATATATATAATTAAAAAATAATCTTAATATATTATTATTATATATATAGATATATATATCCCTATAAATATATTATATATATATATATATATATATTATATATATATATTTATATATACTTATATATATAAATATAATAATATATATATATATATATATATATATAATATATATATATATAGATATTATATATTATAATATATATATATATATATATATATATATATATATTATATATATATATATATATATATATTTATATAATATATATATTATATATATAATATATATTATATATATATATATATATATACTAATATATATAATATATATATAAATATATATATATATATATATATATATATATATATATATATATATATATATATATATATATATATATATTTGTGTGTGTCTCTGTGTTTTTTTTCTGTTTGTGAAAGCTCAATTTATGAATGTAATTAACCTATTGTAATATTGCAAGTTGCCACTATCAGAGTTTTATCAGTTACCAGGCAATTTACTTTTATACAAATGAAATCTTAATATCAATAACGTTTAATTAAAAAAAATTTCCATTTTTTACTTATGCTTAAACAAAGGTAGAAAGATTTAAAAATTTTAATATAAACTTTAAGGCATTTTCCGATCAGGAAGTGAAAACATGAAAATAAATGTGAGGTAAATTAAAGATGGGAATGAAACAAGAATAGGAAAAAAAGTTAGGAAAATAGGAAATAACTATCAAGTTAAAAATTTAGGGTTTTCTATTTCAAGGAAACAAATTGTTATACCATTAAAAGGAAGTTAAATAATGTAAATTGAAACATTTGTTTCCGGGAAGAAAAATGGGGGAAAGAATGACACTAACATAGATGTATTAAATGAACGAGTTTAATAGAATACAATATTTTCTTCTTTTATTCGGTGGTGGTAAAATTTTTATTTTTCTTAACTGTTTTATTCAATTTAATTTTTTAAAGAATTTGATTTAATAAAAGGATGATATTTCTTGTTCGTTTACATAACTAATATATTTTTTTTTATGAGTTTAAAATTAACGAAAATTTATTAAAACATTAACATAAAATGATTTATCTTCTACTTGGGAATCTAAATTGAAAGAATTTAAAATAATAAAATCTCAAAAATTAGTACATGCAGATTTTGCTAAGAGAAAATATATAGAAGGAAAGATATTTAAAAATTTTAAAGCAAAAACTGAGATAAAAATGATATAAAAAGAACAAAATTTGTGTTAATAATTTTTGAGGTATGCAAAAGCAAGCATTTTTAAACCAATATGCCATTACTGTCTTAGTCTTAAGGTAAAAACATTTCATCTTAATTAATATTAAAATTGCAAGAGCATGAATCAAATATTTTAATTTTTCCTACAATATATATATATATATATACTATATATATATTGGTTTATTATCTTATATATATATATTATATATAATATATATATACCTATATATTAATATAATAATATTATCATATTAATACTATTTATATTAATATAAATATATATATATATATACGTATATATAACTTTATATATACTAATGATTACTACCCGGTACATTATATATATACTCTATATATATATTACTCATATATACTATCCTAATACATAACTCCCTCCCATATATATCTATATACTTAATTTAATATATATATACTCTATACCTACTATATATATATTATATGAATACTAATTATATATCTATACTCGAATCCACCACTCACTTATATATATACTATATAATATAATATATATATATATATATATATGATATATAATAATATATACTATATATTCATATATATCTATAAATATCTACTATATATATAATACTATATATAGCAGAGCTGGGCGCGGCTATAATTTTTTCGAGGTCCGTCATCGGCTATTCGGCTCTGGCCACCTAACTAGTGCGTCGTCGGCTCATCCGACTGCATTTTTGAAAACCTCAGTGCGGCATTAACTATGCGGCTGTTCGGCTATCTTACGGCGATACCGTTAAATTACAAAAAGCTCCAACACACTTCTTTCTCTTCTATTTTCAAAATATTTGCCTTACATTTTATTAACTTTCTTCAAACCTTGACCAGTCATCTTTCTCCTAATTTTTCGCTTAACGTCATTTAACATGTCATCGGAAGCATCAGCTAGTCTACGTTTTAAGGATAACTTTGCATCCTCGCCACTGGCTATATCATGTATAGTTTCTAACCCAGCCTTTCTTTGAGAAAAGAAGGTCCTCAAACCTTTTCTCCTTCAAGGACGATCTCTTGGCCGGCTGAGCGATGGCTCCCCGACCACCCTTTTGCGCTGAAGGCAACCTCTCCACGCTGCTTTGAACTAGGATGGGGGTATTATACTTTCTATAAATAGATTTTCTATCCATATCTCTCTACCATGCTGTTGGGGAAACAGCAGCTCGGATCTTCGTTGAGAGGGCACCCACTCCCCCATGGACTTTTCGTATGACGATTTCCCCATCCTGTTGCTGGCTTGCTCTGCGGCTCTGGGTACCAATACTCTAGAAAACCATTCTACTGAATAGGCAGTGCGTCCTGCATGTGGCGGTTCTTTTTTCTGTTTGGACTCGCCAAGCTGACGCTGGCTGCCTGTTCTGCCGTGGGTTTGATGAGTCCCCCGTATCTTCCCGGGTAATGGTCCTGTCGCCCCGATTTCCTCCTCCACGCATGTCAGGTGAATGCTTTTCTAGGGCCTTAAGGGTGAAGGAGGGTTGAAGGGCAGTGGCCATAAGGAGATCCCTATTCTGAAAGAGGTGGCCAAACCTCTTTTCATAGCCACTGAGGCGGGCCTAAATTACAAATTGAAAATGCAATAATACTTACCTCCCACAATCATCATTTGGATCATCTATCAAAGGACAGTTTGGGGTAGGTATTGGTGTGGTTGTAGTTGACTCCCGCTCCTGGCAGCCACATAATGTTTGGTCAAAACACAGCTGGACTGTACTCAATGGTGTATCGTTCAATCGACCTGAAACATGAAGGTGAAAATTAATTATTGCTTAGTTTCGTAAGCATAATTGAATTATTAATAAAAATAAACACGGGAGGGCACGGGAGAGCGAGGTAAATCTTGTAATGGAATAGGGCGAATATGAATCAGAGTGAGGGTTGTAGCAGATGGACAATCTGAAGGGCGTTTTTTGGGCAGTTAGGAGATTGGATAAAGATGAGGAACGAGGTTTTACGTCCATGAAAGCGTGTCTTGCGGGTAAGGGGAAAGACTGCCAAATTTGATGAGGATTTTGTAAGATGGTTTAGACATGTGGAGAGGTGGACGAACCCCATATTGGTTAAAGAAGTGTATAAGAGCAACATGGAGAGTGTTTTTGGCCTGTCGGACGACCGGAAAAAAAGGGGGATATTATTCAGATAGAGATTGTTTACGAAGTAGTGTAGGAGTGTTGGGCAAGCAAGAGCGATGGTACAGATACACAGAACAGGGATTAATGGAGGGGGTTTTGGTTTGTGGAGGAGATTTATAATATATTAAATCTTATTAAATTACCAAATTACAAGTTTTGATGATCATTGGAAGGTTAAAAATACTTTATATTTACCTCTACGTCTACCTCTGTGAGAGGGGAACCTCCCTTTGGGCTGTTTGATGAGGATGGTGTTTATGGCATCCATTTGGATTTCGACCCTTAAAACCTCCAGAAGGATCATCACACTTTCACTCTTTTTGTCCATCGTCCAGAAATAAATATAACTTTATATAAAATACTCAAAAACTTATAAAATGAACTTGTCTATAATTAATCGGAAACAAATTTCTACTAGATTTCTTTTTTTAATAGTAACGTACTACTAACCTTGTCCCCACAGGAGTCTTCAGTTTTCTTTTGCCGACAATCTTGATCTGGTTGGCCAGCCACTTGGGGCGCGCTGTTCTGAAGGTTCCACAGGGCCTGGATCCTTAGCTATGGTCCTCCTCCACTGTGGACCGCCCCTTTGCTCCAGGCCTGTATATCACTCACACATCTGTTGTCGCCAACAGATTGAGTGTGTGCGCACTGAAACAATAAGATATTTAAATTCAAGAAATTCAAATTTAATTAGATCAATCTTAAATGTTTGTTTGTTTATTTGCTTGCTTTTTACTTACTAAATACTAGAAATTAATGATATATTACGTAAGGCATTTAGAGAGCACTAAGTTTTTCGCGATTCTAAGAGTACCGTGCCAGCGGGTGTTGAGGGCGGCAAGACTTGGGCTTGTCACCGCTCAGCCCTCAGGAGCTCTGAGATCCACAAATCTCCAAGTCAGGAATAATCAGGACGTCCATAGGGAAGGTTCTCCTGTCCCTGGTTTGGACTCCCAAAGGCGTTGAAGGCTAGCTGCCCCCGTAGTTTGGTGCATTGTCCGTAGTTGGTGGCCTTCACGCCTTACCCGTGGATGCTAAGAAGCTGCACTGAGTGACTCTCTGTGATTAGATTTTCCCCCCAGGTACTGGTGAGTTTGCCTTTCCTAAAGACAAAAATTT
>JABUQX010055717.1:0-2500 GCA_015478945.1 Trachelipus rathkii
TTTTCACAACTTCTGCGATCGACAACATAGATCACAACCCATCGTCAACCACGTCACTGGAATCACTCCACGGAACAGGGATCTCATTGTTTCAACACCCAAATGAAGTTGGTGATGGGAAGGACTTGGGAAAAATCGAAATATTAGAAGCTGGCAAACAGAAAACAGTTAATGCAATCCCATCTTTTTACACTGAAGTTCATCCAGTTTCAATGGAAAATACTAACATGTCAACGCCTGAAAGTGAAGTAGAATACGCTATACCTGACTTCACTATGAGTTTTGGAAATGCAAGGAACATATAGATAGAATAAAGATTTATGGTGCTAATAAACGTATAATTTAACAACAGTTATAATTAAGATGTCAATTAAAGTATATTAATGAGAATCAATATCATTAGGCAGGTCTTTATACATATCTGTATATATTTGCTCATAAGTGAATAAAGAATAAATTATATAGACGTTGAGCTTAAGTTCATCTGTCTATATAATAGTATGCCTCACTTATATTCTGGAGCCTTGTACGCTGATATCCGTGGTACGATGGAATCACGTCATTGTATGTGATATTGAATATAAGATGTATGCGGATTTCAGTATATAATCATTTATAAATCTACAGCGGAACAGAAGCTCAACGTCTACTAAACCTTAATGTGATACTACAGGGACTTCATAATTCTTTGCCATTCTGTTATAAGAACTACGCAACACTACAGAAAATTATAAGAATATATTTGTGCCATGAAAATATACGGTGATCTGAGATCGTTATAATGATGGGAGGACTTTATCTTGAAATGGCCGCAATCAAGGCTGCAGGCCATTGGCTATAAAAGGAAGTTGTTGGACAGATGTCTTAGTAAGCGCGGCTATCGCAGCCAGTAGAGTAGCGGACTCGTTTCTTAAAGTTTCACACGTTACGTGAACGCGTTACGCGCATCAGGTTACAATAGCTAGCCTAGACATAACACTTCACAAGGCCTATGACAGATACATCGCATCTAATATCGAAGGAGCCGAACCACTGGACATGTGGTGCATAAATATGTGCAGTACATCTCTTCAGTTTGATTACTGGTTGGTAACTATGGAGTTGAAAGTGACTATACTAATCTTCATCAGATCCATTAGAGAAGCTAACTTCGATCTGTACGTTGCGTCATTGGATAAGTTAGCTCCATGATTCTTTGCCCTAGACTCTACACATTATTCCAGGTGGTTACCGGTCCACATCAAGGACGTGATGGAAGTGCAAACTAATCACCCAGATATTGCAATAGCATTCAAACAGGGCAAATTTGTCGTACACAAGACCAACCGTCCCTTCTCTGCAATTTCGATAGACCAGGCTCACGAATAAAATAATGAAAAGGTGAAAGGCGATGGTGGTGCGATAGGCCTCGCCAATGATCCTGTAGTGTTACGATGATGGATGGTAGCTGGTCCTGAGTTAGCTTCAATTGTTCAGGAATTCGAAGAAAATGTGACTGATGTGAAACCAGCTAGTAGTTCACACCACGATCAGGAACATCATGTACAAGTTAAGTTCCATAAAGATGTCAAGGCGATGTTTGAAGTAATTGAAGATCTCGGGAACCCGTTCGACGAATCCGGCAATGAACTTTACACTTTAACAGCGAAAGACGTTGCGCATCATACAGCGGGCCAGGATGTAGCAAAGGCAAACAGCTTGGTGTACAACAGTATGAATCGTACGTGCGGGATCGGCTCCTCAACAGGATGGTGCCTTTAAGCAACGTCATCACTAGGAATAGACTTAGACTCTTCCACGATAGTTCGCTGAAGAAGGCAACTGACATTAAATCAGCGCTGGTGTCAGCAAAAAGTGACGCATAATTTTTCTCAAAGTTATACATTGCATGTCAGAGTCGAGAAAGTGAAGTGGATAATTTCTTCAGCCATGAAAATCAGAGCCGACCTCCATCTCTGGCAGCTGGAGGAAGAATGCGAGCGTGCACAAAGTCAGACGTGCTCCAATGTTTAATAAATGACGATTGCGTATCGTTCGATCGGCCACACGTATCATCTGTAATTCTTGATGGAGCAGCTGTTGTTCAGATGCTAAAGCCAGGTACTTCCAAAACTGTTTCATAATACAGTAAACTAGTGTTCATTCCATACGTTACAGGACAGCTCGATAAAGTCCAAAGGATCGATGTAGTGTGGGACGACTACCGTGGTGACAGCCTGAAGGCATCAACAAGGGAGTCTCGTGGAAAAGGAGTAAGAAAACGTGTGCTCCCAAACTCGCCCTTACCAAAGAACTGGCAATCATTTCTGCGTGACAACAGCAATAAGATTGAACTTTTTTCTTATCTCACGCACGAGGCAGCAAATATCAGCCTTGAAGGTAAAGATGTAGTTGTAACCGATGGTCAACACGTCAAGAGCTCTCCTCTTCGCGAAGATCTTTTCAGTCTTCAACCTTGCTCACACGAGGAAGCGGACAGCCGCATATTTGTCCATGCTGC
>JABUQX010055717.1:7500-26998 GCA_015478945.1 Trachelipus rathkii
TTTTTTATTTTTTATTTATTTATTTATTTATTTTTTGCCCCCTCCTTTTGAAAAGGCGCATTGCCCGTGAGTGGTGGTATATGTAAAAAAAAAAAAAAAAAAATATATATATATATATATATATATTATATATATAATATAATATATAAATCATATATATATATAATATATTATATATATATATATATATATATATGCAACTTATTTTCTATAGATATTAAGTATATATATATATATAGACTCCTCCTTTAAAGGGTAGTTACCGATATATAATCGACGAACAATGCTAATCGAATTTTTTTTTTTCGATTATTCAAGGAAAACGTGGCGTTCAAGGTTGCCAATGAGCTTTTTTTTTTTTTTTTTTTTTTACTAAAGGAATACCCAAGATTAAATAACAAAGATTAGAAAGAGTCAGGGTCTCTCGGCCTCAGCGGGGGACGACGGGGGGGACTTCGTCCCCCCCTCTGTCCCTCCGTCGGCTCGAGCCCCTTAATAAAGAATAAAAAAAGAAAATTATAAAAAAATTAACATATAAAAATTAACATGATAAAAAAAAAGCAACTTGTGAAAACTCTAGGGGTCTTTCTATTGGAGATTTAGCTACAACGTCGACAGGTGAAGGGGATGCAAGCCAGCAGAGTTGCATGATCTTAGATATCACGCACGATATGTAACTTCTCTTTTATAGGATTAGTGCCTATAATATATACTATATAATATATATATATATATATATATATATATATATATAGTATATATATTTATATTATATATTATATATATATATATATATTATATACTATATTATATAAGTATATATATATATATATAATATATAGTATATATATATATATATATATATATATATATATTAGAGAGAGAGAGAGAGAGAGAGAGAGAGAGAGAGAGAGAGAGAGAGAGAGAGAGAGAGAGAGAGAGAGAGAGAGAGAGTTTTATCGGCAATTAATGTGGTTGTGCTTGCTGTGTATGTATGTGTAAAACTTTTATTTATTTTTATTTTAGTTTTTTTCATGTCCGGTCCATTTGATCAATCCTTTTCTTTTCTTGAACATATGTTTATATTTATTGTCCATCCTTCTGTACATAAACATTTATTTATTTATTTATTTATTTTTTATTTATTTATATCATCCCGCTTGAAAAATTCATTGCAATTGTTATACCACAGACATATGGCAACAATTGTTCGGAATCATTTGTTAGATTTTTACATACACAATTACAGTTGTAGTACATCGATTAAAAATATTTTTCCAAAGGTAAGAATCATCATGTTAATAAATTTTCAGGTGTCTTCATTAAATTTAATGGATCAAAAAAATTGTGTGTTAATAATAAATTGCAGTAATTACTAATAGTTAACAGTTGTATTTATGCGCAGAAATTAACAAGGAGTTTTCTGCGCATGATCATTTGGCCAATAAGAAGTCCCGCTTATTGTCTGGAGGATTTGAGCGCCAAAATACAATCGCCATGTTACGGATAGACTGTGAGAAGTGAAGTTGATTTCTCGTAAAAATTGAACAATTTACAAATAAACATTCTTACATACTTTACAATGTGCTAATGATAATTAAATCATTAACAGACATGACTTTTTGCAAACCTGATTAATGAAATTTGTTCTTACATATTAAATAATGTCCCTTTATAGTTTACAGAGGTAAGTTTTTCTGTCAAAAAAAAATATTTCACTACTAGATTTTGTTTGTGTGAAAAGCAATGACAGAAGAACAATGCTTTTTTATAACCTTTCTTTATTTATTCCTTGGTTAACTCCTTCTTTGCCAGGCATCATAAAATAGCCATCGAAACCCAAGACCCGCAATTCTCGGATCCAGTTCTTCGGTCGGTGACAAAAATCTCAATGGCTTTCGCAAATCGGTTTTGCGTCAAGCACATCAGTTCTACAAAGCCAATAAATTCTCTTTGACTTATTGGACTCTTTGTCTAAATAGCGCAACCTTATGGATAATTGTTCCTTTAAAATAATCTGCGGCTTCCATCTGCTAGTAAGTTATACGCGCCACGCTCTACTATAACGATGCTTGCCTTTATATTATACCACACAGAGAAATGAGTCTCATTCTGGAAATCTGAACTGATTGGTACGTTGCGCATTTTCTTCCCCTTTTCAAAAATGTTATTAGGAAAGTGATTGTATCTCCGGCCATCTATTATTTGGAGGATTAATAGGCTTTTTTTTTCTCTCTAGGATTTCCGTCGCATTCCATTTCTCAGTTTCGTAGAATTGGCTGATTATTTGGCGCATGTCTACCGGCACGGTCCTGTAGAACCAGAGGAAACAAGATGCCTTGGCAGCTTGCTAAACTCCGCATCAGTTATTTATGCCGAGACTTTGTGTTTGATATGTCCCTTACAAACCGCATGAAGAGCATCGTTTATATGGTAGTGGTGGGGAGGAAGAGGTGCTGTGATTATTAAAGAAAGGCCTGCAGGGATCTGGCGCCTGTGACCGAACTTAATTTGATGTGGAGTAATGTAAGGACGATACGAAAAGAGTCTTGGTGCGAAAGACGTTTATCCCTGCCTTTTCCAGTTTGTAGTTCTTGTGCTTGTGCGTCCCCTTATGAGGTCAATACGCTGCTCTTAGCCTCGGGAAATACTTTTTTCTGGAGTGGGTCGTGGTGTTGTTAGTTCCGTATCTTGAGGATATAGTCCTTGAGTCACTCCAACTATAGGCCACTTCGATATCATATATTGAGATCCTACAACTTCCTTAAGGTAGGTAGATCTTCCAAAAGAGTCTGTCTGAATTTTGTAGAGTCTGCTAGGCGCTGTGACGAAGTAATTATCACGCAGCATCTCTCATTCTTACCAGTTCATTTGTAATGTTATCTGTTTTCTTAAACTAAGTTAATTATACTGTGTATCTTCTACTGAATATTGGACTTCTAAATAATAACTATACTATCGAAATCAACTTAGAGCTAATATTTTAAGCACTGAACTGACGAGAAGTACCGGATTTTTTTTTTTTTTTTTTTTTTCATATGATTAATGTATCTGAGCTCCAATTAGGGATGGATTTGCCCCCTACGGTGTCTGTCCCATAATATAGGTTACCGAAAAGTGGCATACCAATGTCCACTTTTCTTGATCATCGCTAAACTAGAAGACGCTAGCTCAAATATCCCACCCTATATGCGGTGTATATCTCGTCCGATAGTGCTGGATACCTTGGGTGGTGGGTTCTATCAATCTTATGCGAAGCTCATTGCTTGTCCTAACGTAGAGTATATGCGAGTTGCCTTCTATTGTTTAGAGTTGAGTGTATAGCTATATTAAAACTGATATTGCCATATGGTGCAGCGGCATGAACGATTTCCATAAATTACATTATCTGGAGTTCTTTACACATTTTAACTCAATTAGATTTAATGCAAACAAGGCATATATCAACGTTAGCACTAATATGAATTTCACAGACTAACTATAAATGATGGTAAGAATTGCCTACTAATTCTACCTATCCTATATATTAGATATACGTACTGTCAGCGGTCCTATTGGTATATATATAATATCTATATTCAATTATTAACGTTAGGGCATCGCTTAATATACTCACTATATATTAAGTATAGATAGTTATATCTATAGTCACTACCCGCTCTCATTATAATCATTATACATATTAATCTACTCTACGGTAGTCATTAAGATATAGTTATTGTATGGTATCGTACCTACTTACAGTAGACCCTAGGTATACTATACACATATACATAACTCATATGGCTCAGTTATAGCCCACATCTTTATCCTTATATCTTAACTAGCGATAGGATATAATATATAGTAGTTCTGATACCCAACGATTGATATCTATTTATCAAATTAATAATATTAGCTACATAATATGAGTATAAGTATAGTATAGAGTATAGGCTGCTATATACACCTAATTATGAGTACCAATATAAGTGATATTATGACTACTAATGATGGTTCGATGCGTACTGGGTAAATTCGGCAATAGTCGCCTTATCAGAGATGATACACTCTAAACACGCATGTTTTATGCTATCAAGTTATCCCTATCGTTAATTTCACCCTAATATATATATATATATATATATAATAGCCACATATAGAGTCATAGGCTACTATTAATTGTAACTAACATTCAAATGTATAGTTAAAACATGAAAAAATTTAATATTAGTAATATAATTATAGCAATTACTATTGTTGAAAACCACTAATTATTCATGATGTTTGTAATAAAAAATACTAGTTTTTTAAAATCTGAAGCAACGTCATTTATGGACATAGATAATGATATCATTAGTTATAGTTACAAATATTACCTTAATAACTTAAGAAGTATATATATATAATCTAATATATATAAATATAATACTACAAATTTATTATATATAATGTAAAGGTTAAATATAAACGTTTATACGTACCCAAGTGAATATTCCTATTTATATCCATGATCTGAGATATTGGAAATAAAACTTATAACTACTGTAGGTGTGAGTTTGATATAATAGTAGTGGTGTCACAAGTGAATATTTTTTCTAATTGCTACTTGTAACTTACTTTACAAACTTAATATAAGAACAAAAAGAAATTGAAATTATAAAATCTAAAAAATCTAGAATTAATTAATTAATTATATACTAAATATAATATATCATAGTATTGGGAGTCGCCCAATCAGAGACAAGCATCAGATTTCTATCATATCGCATAACTTCGACCTTTGAGCCTAGGAGGCATAATAAAATATGAGCGTTGCGGAAGACTCGTATCGGAAGAGAAATGTGGAGACGAAAAAATGAGTGATTGCAACTGAGCGCTGTCGCCTATATACTCGTATATATAATCATATATATATATATATATATATATATAATTATATTATTACATATCAAAATATAAATATTATTACTTTATATATAAATATACTAAATATACTACAAAAATTATATATATATATATATATATTATATATATTAGTATACACGAAAATATATACTACAGCTTAGCCCCTCCTTTATCCCATAAATAACCAGTAGTATATATATATATATATATATATATACTAATACTACTATTGTCTTTTAGATAATATAATTTAATATATATATATATATATAATATATAATATATATATATATGATTATATTATTACTTATATAATTATATATTATCTATTATATATCATATAGTATAATATATATTATATATTAAGTGATAGTATAAGAAAAACGTACTATACGGCTAAACCCGGTACTGAATACTTGTATTATGAGGATCAAAATAAATTCGACAGTAGACTCTATAGAGTATAACATCTTACTATAAGAAGGGGGGGCAGCTGTACCCACTATCACTAGCTGCCCCCTCCCTGATTCAGATCGAGCCCATGTGATTATTATAGTTTAATCATTTATATTATAAACTACCTTAAATTATGCCCTGTTTTTAGGTTGCCTAAAACAATATTCATGTTATATTTATTAAAGAATAAAATACTATTATATTTTTAAACATATATAAGTTAGTCACTTAGTGGTTTAGTAAAGATATCAGAACAGTGAGATAATTTACCTATAATTATATATATATCACTAGCTGTTGAAGGTCAGAGGACATAAATGTGAGGATTATATCAATATTATTAATAATGTTAATCCTAGATGCTCTGAAATCAAGGATAAAATTTGTTCAAGCCCTGCTCAGGGCAGACACATAGTACCTTAATATGGTAATACAGCCCTCAATAATATGCGTAGTGTGCTATATGTACGCTATCTTAGAACGTTAGTTGAAACTCAATTAATTGTAATTATTACCCTAGATGTGTTGTAAGGGACGCTGTGTTTGTCCTAATCATTCTACAATATTAGATCATTTACCTCATTCCCATATCATTCATCTCCCCCAACCTTGCCGTACTACTGATATCTGACGAAAGATACATATGAATTTCAAGAAATCTGATCTATTCTATTTACATGTGGTATCGCTTCGTTATGCTTGACTAGTATTTTGTACAGATATTCAGATAAATTTTAAGTGTATGCTATAGATGGATTAGTGTAGCTTCGTATGTAAACATGTAATTGTTGTCTGTCTATGTTATCTATTGCTGTGAGAGTGTATCTGTATTATGCTATGTATTTTGATATTTATTAATGTTATAGACCCCTGTACTGTATGGATGTAGACCATTGTCATGTAATAGTCATCTGCCTCACTGTAACTGTACACCAGCTGTGGTACGGTATGCAAATGTCCATGCTAATGTATTGTATGTATGTAACTGTTATGGCATAGTATTGTATGTTACTACGTAAGCGTATGTAGGTATGTACTGTATGTGATGTTTTATAGAAAGCAAGTGTTATGGCTGTAATCGTATGTGCCATGCTATACCAACCTATCTACTATATAATGGAGGATCTGCCATAGTGTGTTATCTAGTCATGTCTCCTATCTCTTGGTGATGTAGTTCCGGCGTTATCTGCAGGCCAAGGTATCTTAGGGACAATGAACGATCTTGTGGTACTATATCATACTAATGATACGTAGCTGTGAGTATTGCGAAATATACGTATTTTTTACCGTTATTTTGAGGGTTCATAAACTCTAAGGATTAGTAGATCACTAGGTATTTGGGTGTGTATTTATTCTAAGAATCTTCTATAGCAGTTTTAAATGAAGTATTTATTCAATCTGACTAAATCAAATCAATATATCTCTAGACTCTAGTCTATTTAGCTAACGTATTTAACTTGTCTATCTCCTTAGAGTAGATGTTATCTAACATCATTTGCCTTTCGTTATCTTAGTTCATCTATCTACTCCTATCTAATCTTATGAGTCATATCTACCTCCTATCTATCTATTATATATTTGGTATGAATTATGGTATCTTATTAATATAACTATCAAAGATCAGTAAAAACTCAATAGTATACAAACTAAAAATTTTCCATCTAATTTTCCATAATTAAATAAATGAGTCATTTTTATTAATTTTTAGATTCTTATATTGTAATATTTATTTCAGTCTAGACTTTTGAGATATGAGAATTTAAATCTGTGTAAAATACAGTAGAAATTAAAATCTAGTGAGAGAATTAACATAAATTAGTTATATGAATATGAATGATTGAGATATTAAGTATTAAATAAATATTAATATTAAGTCAGTAGTTATTATTATATTATTAGTCGGATTATTATTAGTCGATGTAGTACTATTATTAATTTATTATGTAGTCTAATTATTTGTATAATAATGAGTGGTGTTATCGGAGCGGGTACATTATTATGCTAATGGTTAGTGCATGATTTTGAGTTAAATAGATAGTGACTGTTGTGATGTGGATGTGATCGTTGTCTTGTGTTATGATCGGTTATTATGAGTGTCTAAGAATATTTTATCATTTATTATTTACATTTCTGGGGATTATCAAGTTAATGTCAGTTTATATTTATTAATACTATTGCTATTTCAAGTACTTTAACTAAGGTATTTATTATAGTTATAGTGACTACTGAATTTGTTTACTATAGTTATAAAGTTTTATATTTGAAGATTTTCTTAAATTCAATGCAGTCGCAAATTAGAACTCTGTTAGTGTAAAAACACATGTATTATAGTCTCTAGGTGAGTTGCAACATGGTTAAGAAACGAGCAATAATTGGATTCGTAGTCATTTAATCGTAGATCTGACATGTCTCAGAAATCAATAACTAGGTGTTAGATATTATTCAATTATAGAAAAGTTAATGTTTTTGAGCCTATGCATTTATTAACTGATGTTCATCAGTAAGTCTCAAAAGTCGAATAAATAAGCGAGACGAGTTGTCGATATTCTCGATATAAAGGTCCGCGGAATTAAACCCTTCTCTGAGTAATCAGAGTAAAAAAAAATAATAGTAGTCTTCTATATACATTATGGCACAAAAGCGAGTTTGGTGGACAGTGACGAAGATTGCGTCTCCTCTCAAAAGCTGAATTAATTCAATGGGGAAGAAGATGACAAGGGATAGTGTCGCGTTGCCTTAATCGCCTTCTCCTCCTTGTTCTTACTGGTAATTCGTTAATCAAGAGCAGTATTACTAAGACACGCCATCTGAGCGAGTGTGAGACAGGCATTGCTAATGAATCAGTGCATGTCGTACAGTACATTGAGGTTACGACAAAAAAAAGGTATAATTTTTTAACAGAAGTATTTGTTCTCAGAGATTATCCGATCGTATAGTGTGGATATAGTTCTCTGTTGTTTTTTAAACCTGCATAGATATATCTAATGTCTGTATCTTCTAACTACACCCTCGTAAGTGCTCATGAACTATTTACTATTTTAATTACTAATTATGTGTTTACTTATTCATTACAAATGAAGTGTGATATTAATTCACGTTTGCTTTTAACACTTAAATAGTGTGCAAATATGAGAATTTATATATTATAATTTAATAGTGATAGTGTTATTTACGAGAAAGTTATAGCAGCACATATGTTAGTATAGCAATAATGTTAATTATTTCAGTTTTATTATATGTGATAGCATACACCTTAATATATATAACTATTCATTTATAGATATTAACAGGTCTATGAGGAACTCAAATATAATTAATATTTTCCATGCGACTACTAAGACCTCTGTATATAACATAGGAGGTATCTTAATAAACACTTAGGTATGATTCGATACGCATATACTCCCATGTCTATTACTCATTTATATAGTTTAGCGTTTCATCATCTATATATGATACACATTTTGGGTGATTATTGTAAAAACACGTTTTAGCAGGAAAACGTCAGACATGAATATAAATGCCGTTCGCAAAGCAATCCGCAAGGAGAACGCGTTAAAGTAATTTTGTCAGGAACAGGTTATTTGACGGATTTTGCAGAAAGTTGTCGTTTGTTTAAAAATTGTTTCTGGAGAAAATAGACGCAGGCGTGTTTCCGGACAACTAAACGTGAGAATAATGTCTGGGGTATTTATGCAAGACGTTATCTGTGTCACAGTGGCAAAATGCAAGCGGGACAGACAACGCTTAACCTAGCTAAAAAAGTATACTTTTTGAAAAATATTTAAATATTCAATCATTAAATAATTACTCACATTATATAATTGTTACTACATATATCATTGATATTATCAATATATTTACATTTTGAAGTTTTATTTAATATACGTTCTCCAAAACTAGTGATTTAGAATACTGTGTGATTAACCGCTCAATATCTCATTTACTCAGTATATTGTGTAGAGAGAGAGTGTACATGCAGACCTAATTAGCTCATCTTATATCGAGGCCATATTGATTGAAGAGATCGACAGAAGAGAGCCTACATAGACTTGATAGAAATGCATTGATACTTCTTATTACACAAGTCAAGTGATGAGAGTATCGTAGGACTTTATATTAGCTAGTGAGGTATCAAGTGATTTATTCGATGGAAATGCCTGAATTGTGGAATAATAACAATGATTCAAAATTTAGAAGAGAAAACCGCGACCATGTTTGACGATATTTTAATTGACAGTACAAATGAGGCTTCTTTATGCAATATAAGTAAAAGCATACTGAGTCAATGCGTTTAAGATCCATGAGATATGAGAGTCTTGCTTCGGTGAGTTGTCTCCGAGTGCAAGAGTGAGACAGTATAATTCGACTTCCTTACTGGATTGAACTTGGATCCGACGTGTTAGCAGAACGCTTGTGAAACTTGGAAGAGATATTTCAGTGCACAGTCGTGGCTTGAATATAGAGAGGATCGAGAGGAAACTTAAAGTTCACGGACCTAGGGAAAGATGGAACGAGGCGGTCATAAACAACAGGATACGTATGTTCAATGAGAATGGAGACGTTAATTTGTTGTAGTGGAAGAACTGAGTCTTATAGTGTGGGCAAATGATTAAGGAGACACTAAATTCCCAAAGGTGGAGTACGTTACGTTTAATCTTTAGTCAAGGTGTGAATACGTGGGATAGTCTGCAAACTAGGGAAGTACTGTTACCAGAAAAATTTACAAATAATTAAATAAACTATTACTTGTATATATTTGATGAAGTTGATTTTACATATATTTAAAAGGATTATTATTTTGGATAGGGTGCTATATATTAGGTTAGTACTAGGATTAGAAATAAGTTAGTAGTAATAAATAAACTTCGTGTTGATCTATATTTATTGTTATTATTTATTATATTGAAAAAACTTGCATTTGTCTATCAATTATTTTTCCTCTATCAACTAGTGGTACTCTGAGTTTCGGATCTTCTCCAAGGAAACTTTTTGACCTCGCGTATCAGCTAAAGTGTAAAATATTAGAAAGAAATAAGTCAAATAACAACGGGTGGCAAAATTAAAGATAATATAAAAGACAAAAAGACGACGTTTATCAGCCCCATAACAATGGTGGCTCGTGAGCTTTGGACGAAGAATTAAAGGAACGAAGGAGTTACACGTGTTGGAGAGTAATTAATTAAAAATTGAAAAATATAAGAGTAAGCTAAAGGTACTAAAATTAATTTTTTTGTTTTGTTGCCATATTCAAATTTCATATTTGCCAATTTTTTTCTCGTTTTTTTTATTTTTTGTTGATATTTTTTTTTAACCATATTTCTTTTCCCTCGTGTTTCTTTTATATATTTAGGAACAAATACGAACCAGGAGGAGAAGTTTTTTAAATAAAAGAGGAAAGGGATTTACAAGCGAAAGAAGAACAAAGAAGAAGATTTTATTTATTTATTTATTTATTTTTCTGATTCATAAAAACAGGCACATATAATTGATTCTACCAAAGGCAAGACGACACTAGGTGGTTAAGTTTTGGTTTAAAAGAAAAAAATAACATTGCGTATTAATTTTTTTTCCCTTGCGTGTTGATTTTTTGTTTGTGTGTATATATATATATATATATACTATATATATATATTAATATATATTATGATAATTATTATTCTATATATTATCTATTATATATATTATATATTATCTACTTTTAATATATATATATATAGTATAATAATATATTATTATATATATATATTATATATTATATATATATATATATATTATTTTTATAATATTATATATTTATTATATTATATTTTATATATATATATATATATATATATATATTATATATATATATATATTATATATATATATATATATATATATATATATATATATATATTATATATATATATATTATATTATTATATATATATATATATAATATATATATATTATATTATAATATATTATATATATATTATATATATATATATAGGTATATATTTGTATTTTTTTATATGGTTCGGACAAACATGGATAAGGCAGAAAAGCCAACCAATGAAGAAGACAGAGGAAGGATAAGTGCCGTTGAACACTTAACAGCATTTCAAGGTGCAATTGCAGAGGAGAAAGATGGGCTAATTGCTGTCAATAATGAAGGGAGCAATCCAAGTTTTGTAAGCAAGACAAGGAGGTGAGGGAGAACAAAAGAGTGGATCAATGAAAGCTACTAATGTGGAGAAAACAGGTAATTTAGGAGAATTTGTCAATACTGAACAAAGAAACAGAGTGAGAATTGAGGAGCAGGCATTTCAGAAATGAAAACAAGAACAAGAACAGAATGTCAGGAAGAAGGGTGAGTCAAGGAAAAGAGTGAAATATTATACCGATGAGGAGAGTGGTTACGATAAAGAAATGAGCGATCCATTTGAGGATGCAACTGAATCTGACGACACTAAAAGCAAAAATAAGGCCAGAAAGAGGAGAAATAGGAAAAGGAGAGTGGAAAGAAAATTTCCAGTAGAGGATAGTTCTACTGAAGAGCAAGAATCTGAAGTGGAGAGTGAGCCTGATAAAGGAGGAAAAATGGTTTAAGAAACTCGTGGATTTAGAGGAGTCAGGAGTGGAATATAATAAGGCGGTCAGTAGGATCTTCATGGTATTGGCGGCAGAGATGGTGGAAGTAATGAAGTCCTTCAGTAGGGCGAATGTAAAGGCGGTAAAACCTTTAAGATATGGGAAGGAGAAAGTACAAAAGTTTGACGCTTTCATAGAAGATTTTGAAAAATATGCGAAGGAACAATTAGGGAGAGACAAAAATCGTTGGGTAATAGAGTTATTGAACTTTCTGGAGGGCCCGGTTTTAGGGACCTACTATAGCATCTATAGGTCTAAAATAAAGTATAACACTATTATAGCCAGGCTAAAGAGTTGGTGTAAGGAGGAAAGGGAGAGTGAACAAATAGATCTCCAAAAGGAATTTTGGAGAATGGAAATGAGAAAGCATGAGAAGTTGGCAAAATTCGCACTCAGGGTACAAACAAAATATGAGGCAGCCACTAAAGAAGAGGAAAGAGACAGACAAGTATTGAAAAAACAATTCATAAATTGCTTACCAAAAAGGATAGCAAGAAGATTCAAAATAAGGATGGGAGGCGAAAAGGAAAGCCTGAAAGTTCGTTGGAAAGATATATTAAATTTTGCACAGGAGGAGGACAAATTGGACGATCATGAAGAAGAATCAAGGGATGAGCTCATACCAATATGGACAACATTGCATAATGAAGGAGTTGGAAAGAGAACATATGCAGATAGGGTTCGATATGGGAATCCAGTATACCGACAAGATCATGACACAAGAAGAAACAATAGGACATATGAAATGAAATGCTACTGCTGTAAAAAAATAGGTCACATGCAAAGGGATTGTTGGAAGTTTAGAGGATGGTGTTTAAGGTGTTTAAATAATGAACACCAAACCAGAGAATGTGAACCAAGGGCCAACTACAGACAACAGCAGCAGGACACAAGCAGACAGGAGCAAGATGATGGAAGAACCTTCGAAAAGAAATGTTTTCTGTGCGAAGAGACAAGACACTGGAGGGACACTTGTCCTTTAAGAGGAGAAATAAATGAATGGAAAAAGAAGAGGAAGACACAATTAATGTAGGGAAACGAGGGAGCTACGTCAACACCGGGAACAAGTCGGAGAGAGCCTCAGAAATAGTTTGTTCTTTAGAAGCTAACCTGGTCAATAGAGGTTGTGTGATATTAGATCCGAAGGCCAAAGAATTTGTAATGGGTCAAATTGAAGATACCACAAGCGGATTACCAAAGAAGATGCCCAAAATATGGAATAAAGGTGTAGAAGTAATCAACACGATGCCAGGGGTGTACCAGACGGAAAGCAGAAGCCAAGATCAGGTAAGCAAGGCCTCAATATAACTCCATTGTTGCGATTTGAAATAAAACTGAATAATGTAGATATGAACGCGATAATAGATAGTGGGTCTCAATTTTGTTTGATAAGTGAAATACAATTTAATAAGATTTTTAACACCATAGTAACCAAGAGGTTGATAAAGTTAAGAGGAGTAGGAGACCCAAACTTGCATGTAGAATCTCTTCAAACAGCTACCTTGCAAATCACCATTAATGGTATTGATTATGGCTCATCAGATTTTGTTGTAGTAGGAAAACTAAAAGAAGGAATAATACTGGGTATGCCATTTTTAGTTCAAAATAAAATCGAAGTAAATGTAAAGAATGGATCTTTTATAAGGCATGGAGAATATAATACAATGGAACAGGTGTATTTAACAGGAAAACCTGAAAACTGTATGAGGGTGGTCACATCAGTACCTGTATACACCACAAATGAAGAAAAAATTATGGACTACGACTGGGTCCCAGTTAAGGTTAAATGGGCCTCCAAAGAAATTAAACCTAGAAGCGGCGAATATTACGATACCCAACCTGAAGAATTACTAGTTGAAGGAGAAGAACACAACAGAAGAGGATTCAATAAAAGGTTCAAGATACTACCAGGTTTAGTAAAATGAAACAAAAGTGAAGGAAACATACTGGTAAAGAAATTGATACCAAGCCAAGTGAAACTAGGGAATGGTGAAAAAAATAGGAATAGCTCATTTGGTGGTGGATGAGGAAAATCTGAGAAGGTATCAAGGTATCGAGTGTATAATAAACACAACAGTACGGGAAACAAGAAAATCAGGAACCATCGAAGAAGAATGGACAAAGAATAAATTGCGGAAGGAAATTAACTTCATGAAAGAATTAACAAAGGAACAATGAGAGGATATTATGGATGTGCTATATAAATGGAAAGAAGCATTTAGTAAAGGAGATTCAGACATCAGCAAAACATCCATGACCGCATATAAAATACGATTACATGACTATACTACTATTTATCAGAGGGCAAGAAGGTTTGATCAAAAAACTAATGAGGAGATTGAAAATCAAGTAAAGGAATTATGTTTACAAGACATCGTAGAACCTTGCGCAGCAGAATGGAGCTCTCCGGTAGTACCAGTCAGGAAAAGGACGGAACAATTCAATTATGTATCGATTATCTACGCTTAAATCAAGTAACAGAGGCATATAGGTTCCCGATGGCTAGTATTAACGAAACGATTTTTGGATGTCATGGCGTGCAATATTACACCAGCTTGGATCTAGTAAAAGGCTATTACCAAATGCAACTGGAGGACGACAGTAAGGATTTTACGGCATTTTCGACAGTTAGTGGTCAGTATCGATTTAAAAGGCTGAGTTTTGGATTAAAGAATGGACCTGCAGCATTTCAAAGGGAGATGCAGCGAGTATTAACAGGCTTCAGTTGGGACAAAGTAGTGGTTTATGTGGACGACGTCTTGTTAATATCAAAGGGATTAAAAAGCATTTAATACTTATTGAACAGGTCTTACAGCGGTTTTGCGAAACGAATATTAAAATCAAGGTCAATAAATGCAGTTGTGTCCAGAAAGAGGTAAAATTTCTAGGAAACATTATCAGTTTATTAGAAAACTCCCTGAATTCGTAGATTAGGTAGACAATTTGGGGAGACCAACAGATGTGGGAGAACTACGATGGTGCTTAGGGATGATAAATTTTCAACGAAAATTTATAAAAAATTGTTCATTAGTAGCAGCACCTCTCAGCGATTTAACCGGAGGCAAAAGGAAAGACAAGATCGTATGGACAGATGAAATAATTAAGGCTTTCGAAAGACTGAAGGAACTGATGAGAGAATCGGTAGAATTAGCATTTCCGGATTTTTCAAAGAATAGTAAGAAATTTTAATTATAGGTAGATGCAAGTGAATTTGGTATGGGTGCAGACTTGTGTCAAGAACAAGCGGGAGGCAGAAGGGTAGTTGCCTATAATTCACATTCATTTAATGCATGTGAGATGAAAACATCAACGATCGAAAGGGAATTATTAGCCATAGGATAGGGATTAAAAGTTTTCGGCTTTTTCTACTAGGTCAGGACTTTATCCAATACACGGATCATAGGCCATTGGTATATCTGCAAACAATGAAGCTGGTGGACAGCAAATTGGCTCGGGTCCTGGATGATCTAAGTAAATATAGTTTCCAAATTCATTATTATCCAGGAAAGGAAAAAGTTTTCGCAGACACATGGTCGCACTGTCAAAGGAAACCAGATGAAGAAGTGGATATTACGGACCTAGAAGCATTACCAAAAGGATTAAGAGTTATAAGATTGGTGCCAGGTGGTGCTGATTCATTTTTTTTATCATAAAAGAAATTATTGATAATTGACATTTAGAAATTAAACAAAGGAACCACCAGGAATTAAGGAACTTTCTATTGTATGTATTGATCAATGAACGGAAATTATATGTATTAGACAAAAGGACAAAGTCCCTAAAACTTTTAAAGGCAATTAGGACTCCAGGGAAAGAACAAGTACCAGAGGTATTATTAGTGGCCAGTGATGAGTTCAATATAAGGATTTGGCTGCATCATGGGACATGTTGTTCAGTCGCTTATATTGGACCAAAAGCAAGAAAGCATAACAATCTCAGGGATGTACATATCCAGGTACTAGGAGGGTCACACTTTAAGCAATTGACTGACGATGGTACCTTCAACTCAAAGGGAGAAAACAACATAGTTGATGATCTAATATCTGGTGAACAAGAGATATTATCGGAAGAAGAAGATGACAAACATTCGGACAGCGAAGAAAGGGAGGCATCAGGAAGTGACATAAAGAGGAATTAGGAATAAACCTAATGATGAAGGAAAGAGGTCACCAATCTAGACTAAATTGCAACCACAAGTTGAAAGGAGTTGCATTGCAGGATGTCTCAATCGGGGAAGTACTTAGGTGTGCTTTCCTAGATACCGGCGCTGTCATCAGTTTAATCCAGGAATCAATTGCTAGGGATTTGGACAACTTTGGACATATCCTGAGAAGATGGGAAATGAACATTACGCTTAATGGGGTGAATACAAGGATTGTGGAATGTACTACTGTAGTGGCAGTGAAGATTAACCCAAGCGCGAACGGATGCGTTTGCCTTACGCTAGCGTACGGTGTGGGCAAAATCTGCCCACGCCATATTTTAAGGTGAATTTCTTAAATATGACAACTAATTTCAAATAGATAAATGTGTAATTGGACCTTCTTGTAAGTGGATTTTAAGCCATTTTGTTCTTAAATGTTTTATTTTTATTATTTTTTAATTATATTTGAAAAATGGGCGTTTTATTTTTGTGTAATTTTCATCGGTAACTATAAGATTTTCTGTAAAAAAAAACTATATATGCGAAATCTCTTCCAAATTTTGATAGAAATATTCCTAAATTAGTATTAAAAACAATACTGTACCACAATATAGCCCAATGGACTCAAAAAAAAATTTTATATGTAGGGGGGAGGTATTTAAATTTTTTTTTTTTTTAATATAATACGATGTAACTTCATTAGTTTTTAAAATATTTTTTTACACAAATTTCAGAGGTTTTTTCAACATCTTTCTGAGGAATGGAAGGAAAAAAATTGAACCGAAAAACTTTTGAAATTTTTTTTTTTAAAAACAAAAAACAAAAAGGGTGGGCCGATTTTGCCACACCGTACGCGCGAGGGTTAATAGTATGAATAGAGAAGTATTACTACCGCTGATCGTTGTCTAGGATGAACATATTATTGCTTGTCTACTCTTAGCCCTCGGACGTACGGATCCGTTTTGCAAATACGCGCACGTAACGCGTGTGGGCAAAATCTGCCCACACTAATATTTTACGGTGAATTTCTATTTGACACTAATTTTCATATAGATAATGTGTATTGGACCTTTTGCAGTTGATCTAGCCAGTTTTTTTTACTTTGTGATTTATATACTTATTATTATTTTTAATTTTTATATGGAAGAAAATGAGTGAAAATACTTTGATATTATTTCCAATGACATCATAATTATTCTTGGATAGAAAGAATAAACTAGTTTCTTCAATCTTTCAATTTGATAGAATCTATTCCTAGATTAGTGCTAAAAACAATATAATGAGTACTTAATGTTTATTTATTTTTAATTATTTAAAAAATTTAATAAGGTTCCGCGCGCGTACGGTGTGGGCAAATTTTTGCCCACATTCTAGTATATCCGAATAACTTTATGAGTTTTACATATTTTTTTTTACACAAATTCTTTCACTAGTATCTCAATTTCCTTGATTTGATAGCTGGAGGAAAAAAATTGACCGAAAAAACTTTGAAAATTTTCAAAAAAAAAAAAAGTGTGGGCAAAATTTGCCCACACCGTACGCGCGAGGGTTAGGAATGAACTATCTAGTGGAGACCGAGGCAATTTTGGACTTCGGTGAAGGGATAATTACACACGGGAATGATACTGATGAGGTGTGTGATGGTTTTTAATCAATGCTTATAACCTAACAGTGGATAATAAGGATAGGAGTGTTAACTTAATAACAGTACAGGAAATAATAAAATTACAGGAGAGGTCAGAGGTCATCAGAAGACTAAAAATGAAAATCAAAAATAGACCAGGGATCAGGAAAACTGATGTGTTACTAAAGGAGTATTATCGGTACAGAAAAGATCTCCAGATGAATGGTGCCATCTTGGTAAAAAGGATTAAGAATGAACGGTTTGCAGCAGTCATAGGATTCAAACAAGTGGTAAGCATTTGTGTGAGAACACACTGGAATTTGGCCCATATAAGACGCGAGAAGTTGTTAGACTTGGTCTCAACGTATTTATGGCATCTTAAGGGCAATGTAATCTTTCAAGATGTATGTCGATCATGCTCGACTTGCCAATTAAATAAAATATGTCAAAAGGTTGTATTCCCACCTATATGGAAAATCAAGGTTGAAAATCCTTTTGAATTAGTAGCCATTGATGTCATGGATATGCCAAGGACCAGGAAAGGGAACATCGCTTGCTTGGTAGCTGTAGACCACTGCAGCAAATGGGTTGCAGTGAGGCCATTGAAGGACAAGTCTGCAAAGAGTGTGACAGAAGCATTTGAAGGTCAGATGTTGCCTACATTTGTAGGACCACCGTATAATGAATGTTCTTGTAGATAATGGGAGTCGAGCCTATAGTATTGAACAAGTATTCAGCAGTCCTTACAAACCAGCGGCGAACGGGGCTGTGGAAATGGTCAATTAGACGTTTGCTGAATTCCTCCAAAATACGATGACAAAGGACAAGGAATGGGACGATTGTTTAACTAGGGTAGTTATGGTGTACAATAATACAAAACATTCCGAATTAGAAATGACACCAGTTTAAAAAATTGATGGTACAAAAACACAAGAAAGGGGAGGTACTACCGATCCCAAGATAAGAACAGAACAAATGGAAAGAAGGTCATCAAAACTGGCTGCCATACGCAGTAGGGGTAAAAATCAAAAGGAAGATTATTTCAGTAGACAGAACTCTGGAAAAGAAGTTAAGTGAAAGGTATGAGGGACCATTTGTGGTAACCAGAGTAATCGTAGGCGGAATGACTTACGATGTTGAAGGAAATGGTAAGACGATGATGGTCCATTATGCACATCTGAAGGTATGGGTGGACCAAACAGAATATTTGCAGGAATACTTTAAGAACGAAGAGGACACATACTTGCAGGAAGAAGAACAAATATTGGAGACAACATCTGAAGGAGAGGAAGAGGAACCAGCACCAACTTATGTGCTTTATGAAGGACAACCTAAGAGGTCAACAAGGAAAAAGAAACATGGGACCAACAAAAAGGATATATGGGATCTGTTAGAAACAGCATTTGAAATACCGAGGTATAAGAAAGATGTGGCCACTCAAACTAAAGCCATGATGGAAGATAAAATAACCCAAACTGAAATGGAGGTCACATCATCACCTGTTGACTCAAATGAATTCCTGGACTTGATAGACACGGCACAGTCGGATGTCAATTCGGAAGACGAATTAGACTTACAGAGGTTTGAGAGGTCGTTGAGGTTTCCGGATGGCAGCTACACATTTTGAGTGGAGGTTACTGATGATAGTAATGAAGAGGATGAAATGGTTTCAGAGGCAAATACACCAAAATCTTCTAAGGAAATAAAGGAAAACTATATGTTAAAAACTAATTATGTTATTCCTTGTTATA
>JABUQX010055718.1:15000-25000 GCA_015478945.1 Trachelipus rathkii
TATATAGTATATAGTATATAGTATATATATATTAGTATATCATAATATATAATATATATATTACTATATATAGGTAATATTATTTATGAATATAAAGTATGTTATTATATATATATATATATAATATATAATATATATATTAACTTGGTTGACCATGATATTTCGACAATTGGGCCTTGCCCGGATACCCCTATTTATCCAAGCTACACTAGCCTAAACCTGCAACCTAAACCTGACCTTGACCTACACCATAAACAACCTAAACCTACTCTAGACCTAACGCTAACCTAACCTATACCGTAGAACGCTTAACCTAGACCTAACCTGCGTACAACTACACCTAGCCTAGCACCTAGTCCTACTCCTGCACCTAGCCTCACCACCGCTTGCTCATCCCAGGTAACTGATGCCTAGCCTTTGGTAGGTATCTGTGCTAACATGAGGTCATGTAGGAACCTGAACTGTATGGATCTATCCCTAACTTATTTCCATCCGTGCACACACACACCAGCCACACACACACAATTGTTGCACACACATCGCGCAAACACAAGCACGACGGACTGTCCACATTAGCGTCACTTTATACTTGAATACACATACACACTTAACAGCTTAGTAACACCTACATGTGATCTGACACGACACACACACTACACAGCACACACATTCCACTATGACACTTATAGGCAGGCACATTCACTAATGGACACTTAACACCACATTCACATATGATCACTGAGGTTCTATTTACGCCGATGAGTCCACTGTACACTTGTACATCTTATATGCACAAAGCGGTTGCATCAAACACGACACATCATTACACAGCACCCACTTACGACTTATCGACGATCATCCACTGTAATGGCACTTACACTCACCATAGACCACTGTAACTTGATTAACATTTCACTTATTGACACAGTGTTAGTACGAACAACTACGACCAAACCTTTGGTCCTTCCATGGGTCCATTTTAAGCCCATGCCTAATTTGTAGGGCACTTAAAATTTTAATTAAATAACATTACTTAACAGACCTTAAAGCAGTAAATATCAAGTAATCAATTAGAGGTGTTTAACTAACCACCGTAAGGGGGATTAGTATCTTTTTGTTTTTACTGTTTTCGCTGCTTTAAACTCATGTTTAAAGCTGTTTAACTCGTAGATATGTTTTACTGCTTTATATCACATATTTATTGAACATTACATACCACTTAGAAGCAGTAAATCAAAAAGTATCCAATAGAGGTGTTTAGCCTAACACTAAGGGGGGATTAGTATGCTTTTGTTTTACTGTTTTACTGCTTTAACTCATGTTTTACTGCTTTAACTCATGTTTTACTGCTTTAACTCATATGTTTTACTGCTGCTTTAACTCACATATTCATTAACATTACATACTTAAAGCAGTAAATCAGTAAATAAATAGAGGTGTGACCAAACACCAGGGGGGGGGGATTAGTATGCTTTTGTTTTACGGCTTTTACTGCTTTAAGTCATGTTTTACTGCCTTTACTGTTTAAACTTTCTGCTTTACTGCTTTAACTTTCTGCTTTAAACTGCTTTAACTTTCTGCTTTCCTGTTTTAACTCTTTCCTGCTTTACTGCTTTAAAACTCATATATTTTATTAACATTATGTTTTTTAAAAATTTTGTTTTAATTACTTTTTAATTTATTTTTATTATTATTTTTATTTTATTTTTATATTATTTATTTTATTATTTTTATTATTTTATTTTTATTATAGTTGTTTCTTGTAGAATCAAATTGCTGTCTGACATTTGGTCTCACGAAATTTCACAAAATTTATTACACACACAACACACACCACAACCAAGCACACACACACGCAGCACAAACACACACATTACACTTACACACTATACACACATTCACTATGACACTTATAATACCACACCATTCACTATGACGAGCTTTACCATTTGTTACCATGACACTTACATTTTAAGCATTTATAACACATGCGGTCAACATCACATTCAAGCGTAATGATACTTATAGCACAACATTCACTATGACACTTACATTTGTCCCATAGACACTTACATTTACACTTAAACTCACACACACAGATTAACTTACACTCACACAGATTTACTTCACTCACAACAGATTTACTTACACACAGATTTACTTAACACACAGATACACACACTACAACACAGACACACACACACACACAACACAATCACACACACATACACCCCACGCACACTTACCCATATAACGTATAATTTATTCAAAACATTTTATGTTTTAATTAAAACAACGTACATTTATATTACTCCTTCAAATATAACTAAAAAAATTTTCAAAGTTTCTTAAAACTTCTATAATAAATAATCATTATCTTTTGAACAAAGAACTTATTATTAACTGTTAATACTTTTTTGTTTTAAATTTATAACTATCAAGTTTTTTAAATACTTTTACTAAAATTTTATGAAATTTTATTAAAAAACATATATTTTACGTACCTTAAAGCAATAAATCAGTAAAATCAGTAAGGCCAGCCCCTAGCACCCCACTACTACATCAAGCTATGCCACGTTTTGTTCTATTGACTTACTGCTTTAATCAATCTTTAGCCGTATGTAAATAAGTATAAAATAACAAAATAAGTTCTTCTCTGCTAACATAACAGGTATTTTATTAAAGCTGGTAGTGAAGTAATTATTGAACCTACCAATTATTCACTTACATTTATATTTTTCATTCGATTATCGATAATTGATATATAGTTTTTTTTTATTTTAGGAATTCCTCGTCATCACTATTATTATATATCTAATGTACATTGACAATCCATCACGAGAAAGCACAACAACCCGCAATCCTTACAGATACGAAACTGGACCTCTCTCTGTAAAGATGTGTTTGAAATAATACTTTAAGGTCTAAATTAGCTGATAATCCTGTTTTGTTAAGCGTAGGGCGATTTAAGGCCGTAAGTGTTCCAGTGTCAAAAATAGTCATTTTCAAACTGACTTTTTCCTGTAAATGTGGTGCAATAATTCTACGTTAATGCCTAAATTTAGGCCTAAAGTTTAGGTATAAGCCTTTTTGTAGAGCGGGTGCTAATTTTAATTCCCTATGTCACCGTAGTCAAGGCCTGTAGGATATTCCAGAGAGCTGGTACAGTTCCAAATGTATGGAACCAAGGAATCATGATGTTAGTATTGAATGCTAGTTTTTTATAAAATATAATATTTCAAACTGAAACATGCGGGATCGGAAAGATCCTTTAAGCAGGTAAAAGGAAATGTTTTCCTTATCTTGTGTATTGGTCCGGGGTAATCCAACTCTATATGACCTCGTGTATGTGATTGTCGAGAATATTTATCGTCTTTTTGAAAATTTATGACTGTTGTTTCTTTAAAACTTGTATTGGGAGCAGGGTGTGTGTTTTTATTTTCTTTTAGTACCCAAACTCATTTTAAAATTCATAGTCATTTTTAGCTGTTAAGCGGTGCAAAAGTTATCTGATTTGTTTTAAAAGTGTTTTATTTTTACTAAGTGTATTTCATATTTTATAATAAATACTTACATGAGGAATAATTATTAATTTCACTAGAATAGATAATAAATAAATATTCACTAGTTCATAAGCTACCCACCAGGGCTCAGCATAAGCCCCACCCGCAAAGGCAGCCAACCCGCACCCGCAGGTGCGTCCGCCGCGTCCCCCGCCGCCCGCATGCTGCCCGCAGCGCAATATTTCGCGTTCCCCGCCGCCGCGGGGCCCGGCCAGGCGCTCAATATTTCCGCGCGAATGAAATATAAGTAATAATATAGTATATATTATGATATATGGTATATATATACTTAATATACTCTTATGTACACCGTATATTATTATATTATAAGTAGTATATATATTATATCAGTAATACATTATAAGTAGTAGTATATATATAATAATATATATATATATATATATATATTATTATATTATATATTACATATATATATATATAGTATGTATATTATTATTATCATTATGTAATTATATATTATATAGTATATATATATGTTCATTCGCGCGGAAATATTGCGCTTGCGGGTGCACGCGGCGGGCGGGAACGCGGAAATATTCCGCCTGCGGGGCGCCCGCGGCGGGCGGGGACGCGCGGGAATCGCTACCTGCCGGCGTGCGGGGGTTGGCCTGCCTTTGCGGGTGGGGCTCATGCTGAGCCATGGTGGTTAGCTTATGAACTAGTGATATTTAATTTTATTAGTCTATTCTAGGAATATTAATAATTTATCCTCTTCAATGTAAGTAATTAGTAAGTTATATGATATATGATTATACACTTAGATAAAATATGAATATCACTTTTAACTAGCAATATCAGATAACTTGTGATATCGCTTAATCTTATGCCTAAATGACTTATTGATTTTAAAATATGAGTTTGGGTCTAAATAGAATAATAAAACACACACCTGCTCAAATACAAGTTTTAAGAACAAAGTTAATTTAATTTTCAAAAGACGATAATATAATTCTCGACCATTTCCACATATTCGAGGTCATTTAGAGATAAGGATTACCCCGACCAATCACAAGTAAGAAAAACATTTTCTTTTTTACCTGCTTAAAGGATCTTTCCGAATTCCAGCAAATGTTTCAGTTTGATAATATATATAAATTCATAATAACAATGATTCACTTGTTCTATTTACGGAATGTACTGTTTACCATGGTAATAGGATAAAATTAGCCCGTCTACAAAAAAAAAAATGCTTATCCTAAATTTAGGCCTAAATCTAGGCCTAACGTAGTAATTGCACCACATTTTACAGAAAAGGTAGTTTGAAATATATTTTGACCGGAAATTAGGCCTAAATTCGCCCCGGGTAACAAAAAGGATTATCCTAATTTAGGCCTAAAGTAGTTTTTTTCAACACATTTTACGAGACAGAGAGGTCAGTTCCGTATCTGTAAGGAGTGGCGGGGGTTGTGTTTGTTGTGTTTTCCCGTGTTGGATTGTCAATGTACATAGAGTAATATATAATAATTAATTAAAGAAAACCGCGAATTATTTAAATTATATCTTTTGAAAGTAGTTTTTAGTTAGACACGAGTTGAATAATGTAAATTGTAAGTGAAATAATTGTTATTTTTAATATTAAAATTGAGAATGATTTTTTAATAAAATCCATGTTATGTTAGCAGAGAAAGAACTTATGCTTTGTTATTTTTAGTAACTTATTTTACATGTGCTAAGAATGAGTGTAAAAGCAAGTAAGTTTATTATATTATTGAACAAAACGTGGGCATAGCTTTCGATGTAGAGCGGGTGCTGGTAGGGGGACTGGCCTTACTGATTTACTGATTTTATTGCTTTAAGGTTCGTAAAATATATATGTTTTTAATAAAATTCATAAAATTTTAGTAAAAAGTTATTTTAAAACTTGATAGTTATATAATTTATAAACACAAAAAGCCACTTTGACTGCTTTATGAAATCTTTATTCAAATGTATAATGATGTATTTATTATATAGAAAGTTTTTAAGAAACTTTGAAATAATTTTTAGTTATATTGGATGAGTAATATAAATGTACGGTGTTTAATTAAAACAAAAATGTTTTCTAATAAATTATACGTTATATGTTGTAAGTGTGAGTGTGCGTGGGTGTGTATGTGTGTGTGTGTGTGTGGTGTGTGTGTGTGAGTGTGTTGTTGTGTGTGTGTGTGTGTGTGTGTGTGTGTGTGTGTGTGTGTAAGTAAATCTGTAGTGTAAGTAAATCTGTGTGAGTGTAAAAAGTAAATCTGGTGTGAGTGTAAGTAAACTGTGTGGCCGGTGAGTGTAAGGTGTAAATGTAAGTGTCTATGGAAATGTAAGTGGTCCATAGTGACATGTGTGGTAAAAAAATAAGTATCATCAGTGGATGTTGTGATTGGGGTGGGACCGCATGTGTTAAGGTTAAATGTAAGTGTCTACTGGGTCAAATGTACAGGTGTGCATACGTGAATGTGTGTATACAGTGGTCCATCGTGAATGTGTGTATATGTGTAAGTGTATGTGTGTGTCTTGTGTGCGTGTTGTGTGGGTGTTGTGTGTGTGTGTGTGTGTGTGTGTGTGTGTGTAGTGTGATGTGTGTGTTCTAAATAATAATAACAATAAGGATGAAGTAAAATAACACTAAAGTATATAATAATAAAATAATAAAAATAATAAAAATAATAATAAAAATAAATAAAATAATAATAAAAATAAATAAAAAGTATTAAAACAAAATAAAAAAAATAATGTTAATAAAATATATGAGTTAAAGCAGTAAAGCAGAAAGTTAAAACAGTAAGCAGAAAGTTAAAGCAGTAAGCAGAAAGTTAAAGCAGTAAAGCAGAAAGTTAAAGCAGTAAAACATGACTTAAAGCAGTAAAGGCAGTAAAACAAAAGCATACAATCCCCCCCTTTTTGGTGTTGGGTCACACCTCTATTGATTTATTCTGCTGATTTACTGCTTTAAGGTATGTAATGTTTATGAATATGTGAGTTAAGCAGTAAAACATATGAGTTAAAGCAGTAAACATGAGTTAAAGCAGTAAACATGAGTTAAAGCAGTAATACAGTAAAACAAAAGCATACTATCCCCCCTAGGTGTTAGGTACACCTCTATTGATTTACTGATTTACTGCTTTAAGGTATTAATGTTAATAAATATGTGAAGTTAAAGCAGTAAAAACATATGAAGTTTAAAACAGTAAAACATGAGTTAAGGAGTAAATACAGTACACCAAAGAGCATACTAATCCCCTATGTCGTTAGTTAACACCTCTATTGATTTACTGATTTACTGCTTTAAGGTCTTGTAAAGTATAATTTTTTTTTAATAAAATGTTTAAGTGCCTAAAATTAGGATGGGCCAAAATTGACGCATGGAAGACCAAAGGGTTGGTCGTGTGTTTATACATGTGTATAAGTGTATAATGTAAGTAGTAAGTGTCTATAGGTGAGTTGTATAGTGCCATAGTGATGTGTGGTATCATAAGTGGTAAAGTGGGTTGTGTGTATTTGTGTGCTGTTTGTGACCGCTTGTGTATAAGTGTAATGTAAGTGTCTAGGGGTAAATGTAAGTGTCATAGTGAATGTGTGTATCAAGTGTCATAGTGAATGTGTGTATAAGTGTCTAAGTGATGTGTGTGTTGTGTGTGTGTTGTTGTGGTGTGTGTGTGTGGTGTTGTGTGTGCTATAATACTGCGCGAGAGTGTATGTTGTATAGAGTATAAGTGTTGGTGTGTGTGTGTGTGGTGCTGTGTTGTTGTTGGTGTGGTGGGTGGTGTGTGTGTTGTGTGTGGTTGTTGTGTGTGCACCGGATGGAATACGTTAGGATACGATCCATACAGGGTACAGGTTCCTACATGCTGACCCTCGATGTTAGCACAGATACCTACCAAGAGGCTAGCATCAGTTAAGCCTGGATGAGGTCATAGGCGGGGTGGGAGGCTGGAGGTGAGTGAGTAGGCTGCATAGGTGTAGGGTCTAGGTGTAGGTGTAGCGCTAGGTTATGGTTAGGTGTAGGTTTAGGGGTTAGGTTTAGGCTTGAGGATTAGGTTGGTTAGGTTAATGGTTAGGTTAGGTGTTTGGTTTATGTTTAGGGATAAGGTCAGGGTGTAGGTGCAGGGTTGGTAAGGCTATGCCTGTGTGACTGGTGATGAATGGGTAGTCTCGGGCCAAGGTCAATGTCCGATAAGTAATATCATGGTCAGACAGGGTCGTAATATATTATATATAGGTATTGAGTGAGAGACTATTCTAGATTTAGTAGGGATTATGGACGAAGAATAAGACACTTCGCGGTGGTTAGCGTTAGGGGAATCGATAGATCTGGTGGAGTAATTGATACTTAGCTGATGTAAGCAGGCTCTGTTATGTATGAGAATATTATGAGAGTAATGTATATTGAATATTGTAGTATACCTTACTCTGTGTATAATGGTGGTTCGGTGTTTAGTTATATATAGTGATGATGATATACTGAGACTTCCTAGTTAGTATGGAGTATGTCTGCTATTATAGGAGTGATAGTAGCTCGTGTATGAGTAAGCATAAGTATTGTTATGTAGTAGTTTATGTATAGCAGCTTGTCGATGATATATATTGTGGAAGATAGCGCAATGCTAGGTGAGATTCGGGTGTAATAAATTGATGGTATATGTGGCTAATACTATCGGGCTATATATATATACTACCCGGTCGTTTTCGGGGTCTCGTCTCTCTGGTCTGCTTCTCGGGATACGTTCTTGCTCCGTCTCTTCTCCGTCGTCTCTGTGCGTCGTCGGTCTTGCTGGCTCTCGAGCGATCAGCAGTTCATCGTTCGAGAGGGCGTACAGTGCGTCACTCGTCACTTCGGCTGCGCAACTCTGATTCGTGTTAGGTTGACCAGATCAGCTCTTATGCGTCGGTTCCCATCGATCGCTGCTTCTCTCTGCTCTGCGTTCGTCTCGTTCATCTCGCATTTGTCGATAGATGTGGCGATGTTTTGGATCGTAAAAAGCCTACGGCTAGTTTCGCTGGAATCGAAAGCTAATACCTGAAAATAAAAATAAAATAATTGAAATAATTAACTTAAAACAAAATTAAAATATTAAAAATAATGAAAAATTAAGTAAATATATGTCAGAATAATTCAATAAAGATGAATAAACAATGATAGCAATGGTCTTCCACGTGCTCTTTTTACGGGTTCGAAATTTAAAGATTTGTCGCTTCACGTGGCGATTCTACAATACGAAAGGCCTTTATAACAGGAAATAATTACAATAGGTAAATAATAAAAATACGTAAATAAAAAGTATTCAAAATAAAAATAATGTAAAATAATTAAAAATTCATTAAAATGATTCAAATAAACAATTTCAGTTGTCTCAAACACGTCTAAGTGTAAATGCTGTCGAACACTGTTCCGCAAACTGAACTGTCTCTTCCTCTTTCTCTCTCTCTCTCTCCTCTCTCCATCTTCTCTCCGTCGGCATCGTCGGTCTCGTTCGCTCTCTCTGTGTTCTCTCTCATCTCTCTCTCTCTCTCTTTCCTCATCCTCTCTCTCTCTCTCTCATCCTCTCTCTCTCTCTCCTCTCTCTCTCATAATATATATATATATATTATATATGATATATAATATATATATATATATATAATATATATATATATATATATATATATATATATATTATATATTATATATATATTATATATATATATATAATATATATATATATTATATATCCGTATATATATATATATATATAGATATATATATATATAAATTCTTATGTATTATTATTATTATTATTATTATTAATTATTATTATGTAATTATTCTATTTAATTATTATTTATTATTATAATTATTATTATAATAATTATTATAATTATTATTGGGAAGCCGCGGACTTGCTTTTATAAACCTGGAAATTAAATTTATATTTTAACAATACGTGCCGCTGGACGGGTGGTTAAAAGGTCCGCGGTTTGCCTCGGTAGTGAGAGGTCGAGTTCTATTTTGATTTATGACCGAGGGGGAACTCGAATATATAAAGACGGTGAGGCTTGAGGTGGTAAGGAAGTTTAAGCACAGATGGAAGGGATGGTGAAAATTCGTGAGTAGCGACCCCACGTGGGGTGCGGGTGTGTATGTGTGTGTGTGGTGTGTGTGGTGTGTGTGTGTTGTGTGTTGTGTGTGTGTGCATATGGGTGAGTGTATGTGTCTATGGATGCATTCGTGGATATTAAAATACATTCATGATCCTACGTGAAATAAACGGAAATATTTCGGAATAAAAAGGACCATAAAGGTAGATGAGTTATAGAAAAACGAGGATGCGAAACAGCGAAAAAAACGGTCCGGCTTGGTGCAGTGCGGTGCGGTGCGGTGCGGTGCTGCGCGGTTCGGCGCGGTTCGGCGGGGCCTTGCGGTTAAGCGAAAACGCGTTGGTGAACTCCGAAACGCCCCCCCACCCTTA